>JAUTXX010536891.1:0-10795 GCA_032273605.1 Panulirus laevicauda | reverse complement strand
TCAAACTCCTGAAATGATCCGGGCGAAATGCTATGTGAATAAACTATGGATAGCTGAACTGCCCACACCTTCAGTGATCTAAGATAAATGATACAAAACCATATTGTTCTGTTATGCCTTATATGTATGTCCTGTATACAAGGCGTCAAAACATGGGCCAGGGCTTTTTCTACCATCGTGAAAAGAGGTTAAGTGGTTCAGTTAAGTTGAGGTTCTGCTGGTTAGGTGATTAGACTAGGTTGGATAGTTAGGTTAGATTACAGGAGGTAAAAATGACATCTCAAATGCGCACAAGTTTGGTCACCGCCTGTCAAGTTACAAACAGAATGTGCGCTGAAAGATGGCGAAGAGCAGCGATGATGATACACACACACCTGAGCATTTGACCTGTTTGACGAGGGGAAATCGAGGAACAAGTGCGATTACGAACCAGTCCAAGCCTGAATAACTTCTACCATTACAATGATATAACAAAATGGCTGATAAAGAAATACCTTGGCTTACTGAAACTTCCCTCGCTAGTGACCATTAAACAAACCAGTTGTTTCGAACGATTCTCCAGCAAGAGACTAAAAAGTCAAAACAGCCTCGTGGTGTTGTAAAATACAAACAAGGCATCATAAGCAACACATTTTTGATCTATACTTAATTGGATGGACCTCAGGAGTGGAGGGAGGCATTTGCTGATTGCCTGAGTCGCCCGGTAATAATCACCCTAGACGGAGAAGCTGTGGTGGCCTCAGCTGTGGGTGAGGCTTAAGCCCCAGGAGATAAATACACGCCATTCTTGGGAGAAACACCTTTAAAAAGAGTTCAGGGGAGGCACACTTGACTCAGAAGGTTGATGACCACATAACTTTAGCTGACAATATTGTGAGCAAGACGTAAATAAACTGAGGATTTGCCAGGGCGGGGCGTGACAGGGAAAGGAGAAACAATGTTCGTGTAAAAGTGAATATAATGTATGCTTACCTATTACTAAACCTTTGAGCACGATGTTACAACACTCGAGTATGATAGCCTGGCCTTTGATCTGCCTCTTTTAAGGTCAGGTCAAAAGCCAGGCCATCATACTCATGGGTCGTACCATTGTGCTCGAGGGTTGCACCGTCGTGTTCAAGGATTTTACCGCCGAGCTGTAGGGGTTAAAGGGGAGGATATGTTAACGCGGTGCTTCTGCGGCGCTCTTCACCTGTGTGGCTGGTGGCGTGAATGGTTGATTAGGCGGCTCAAAGCTATCTAGTTGTGGTGATGGTGGTGGTGGTCGGGAGAGGAGTAGAGGTTGCACCCTAAAAGCTGTGCCGAATTCTTTGGAAGTTATGTTCGTGCTACGTAGCTAAACATTCGGTTACTAACATCTGTCATACAGTCACAAGAGTTGAACCACCTTACTGTAAGCTTCATTAATGGATACCATTGCAGAAAGGTTCCGAGCTTTGATATTGAATTTGAGTCTCGAGTAGTTTTCAGTTTACTTTTCTAAAGACTTCTTAAAGTACACAGACGCCACATCCGGAAGCTTCCTTTACTTTGTCATCTGCCCCTTGCCTTTTACGTCACAAGTTTTTATTGCATGCGTAGTTAACGAATTAACCCCATTTGCGATGTTTTTTCTGGTATTCATTGATTCGCTTTTGACAATAACAATAACTGTTGTTACGTCTACATTTTCATTATTTTTCTAAGACCAACGGTAATTCAAATAACTTCAAATGAAACGAGACATTAGTGACTGGATACCAAGACTGAATAAGGAAATGTGATTAAACGGAAAGCTCCCATACTATAGGCCTGTTAATCGTACTTGCTGAATTGCAGGAACAGATCAAGAGAGATCGGCAAAAAATGAAACACTCAGTATTCTAGGTCATCTGGTCACACAAGAAGCTCGACCAACTGCACATTCCACGAGAGTTCATCACATAACACCCGGAGCGATGTTGCCAGTGAGGCTAAACACGAAGTAGTGAGCGACTGGGGAAAACAGCCTCATTCGCGGTTCCAGTTAACGAAATGTTGACGATCGATGGGTGATATTCGTGGCCTTCATGAAGTCTGGGCTGTCTTTCGCGTTGGAAGTGTACAGGTGATGGCTGTGACCCAGGGCGGAGCAGTGACAAACCCATCTGTAAGACAGAGGCATCAGGAAGCTGAGAAGGTTGACGAAGGCGCCACTGTGATGTGCTCGTTCCTCTCTGTCGGTCGGTTCCCTTAGCAACGAGACAACAAGTTATCTAATGTTCTGTGGCCACGCACGAGTAACACCTAAATAGACAAGAGATATACTAGAGCTTTACCTTTGTGCCTCTACCATGTCCTGCGCTGGTACCATTAGGGGTTTCTTCCGATGCTAACAGAATGATCCTGTGACGCTACAGTGACCATCTATTGATGTTAACATGGCCCCTACCTGAACTGTGGGGCTTACCGTAGTAGGTTAAGGTGTTATAATGATCCCTAGAGCTTCAAGGCATGTGGCGTTACCATGGCTTGTGGTGCCACCATGATCCATGGTACTGTCACGACCTGTGGTAATACAATGACCAGTAATGCTACCATGATCCATGATTCCACCATGATCTGTGGTCCTACCGTGATCAACGATGTTAAAAAGTTGAAGAAATACCATGGGTGTGTGGTTCTTTCATATGTTGTGGTCCTAACTTGTCATCATGGCCCATTCTGTTACCATAATCCCCGGCAATAACACCTTTTCTTGCCAACGACAATGACACCTACTGAGGCTACCCTAGCCAATAGTAATTCCATATTAAACCATGATCATTGATGTTTCCATGATCCATGGTAGTGCTATGGTCTTCAGATGCAATCATGCCAAGTGGTCTAATGATAGTATTAGTTTTTATCTGCAAAAAAAAAATGATTTTCCATGTGCTGTGTTATGAGATTTAGTGAAAACAAGATATCTATTTGTTATTTTGATAATCTACTAACGCATTTTTCCAAGTATTACCATGACCCTCAGTATATATTTTACTTCACTGCTTGAAAATGGTTATTCTTTTTTCAGCCCGATAAGAGATGAAAGTACATCAGTTGCCGTGTTTCAAATCTGACGCCTAATCGAAGAAATGCAGTTTTAAAATGGATCTTTGGAACATCATCAATCATATACACTCAGTCGTGTATCTCATATTTTACAATCTTTAGCGTAGTAGCGCAAGGTGTTTACATATATTCAGGCATAAAAATAATATTCACGTAGATAATAGTTGCCAAACATTATTTTCTCTATATACTTTTTGACCAAGTCGTCCAAATAACTAACAGTTGCCAGGTTGCCACACACAAATAAAAACACCGTCAGTGGCTGTAAGAGAATGCCAGCTTTCGAGTCCCCGATATATGCCAATATCAGACCGCCATTTCATGGATGTAGATACTTCTCATGACTTAGACAAACAAGCAACAGTTGGATGATGAAAACAAGAGCACAAAGGGACGCCCGTTGAGCAAGACGGCACGTACGACTCTCGGGTATGGTGGCATGACCTTTGACCTGGTCTTGGTCTGGCGGTGAAGAATAACCATGTGTGTTAAACAACGGTATAATCCATCTCTCACTCACTCTTGGCTCTTCGCTGGTTAACTCAAATACTTAAATAAAAAGTTTCAATCTCGATTCTTGGTTAATTTATGAGATGGTGGGTACACTCAATATCGGAAGAGAGTGATCCATCACATACTCTTCTGGGGGATACATATGCATACACTTTTAACCGAAATCTCCCACTTCCGGGTTACTCTCTCGCTACGTGGTGTCAGTCGCCAGATTGGCAGGAGTGACAACTGTTGCCGTGTATATATGTCGCTAGATTTAATAGCTGTCAACAGTTGAAGGTCACTCCACTAGAATCCGTACCAAACGGGAGACATATAGAGTAAAGAAACTGAACAACGTACATTAATGTTGGACCAATGTTGTGAAATCTTCTGCCGTTGGATGACCTCAACCATACATGGCTTGGTTGTTCCAAAGGCCAAATACGATGATTTTTTTTAATTAGCATAAATAAATGGTGAGTAATGTGACTAACTATGAAAAAAAAAAGAATGTGACAGTCTCAATATTCATCGAGGTTAGAATCAAGTATTTTTAACTAATTCCAACAAGACTCCAGCCCTGATGTTATACAGTGGACTAGCCAGGTTTGCTGGAGCAGACTGTAGCAGGTCAGCTTGAAACACCACACGCACCATCCTGCGCAGCCACCCACTGCAACTCTCTCTCCAGTAGTTTTGTAATCCTCTAAGTTTACATGTGTGTACATGTGTGCGTGTGTGTGTGTGTGTGTGTGTGTGTGTGTAAAACTGGTAAACGAGAATAAAAGTTAACATCAGAATACAATGGGCAATGTTTGTGAAAACACAATCTTTAACTTCCCACACATAATGGAGGCGTATGTCCGGGTTCCTTCCTTGAGAAGAAAAAATATCTAGTCAGAGGAAAAGGAACAGAGGACAATCAAGTGCGTGTATAAATCAGCAGCCTAGCCTAGCCCGGGCATGCACGGCCAGTTGGCTGGGTTTATGTTTTGTGCCAGATCTAAGCGCTTTTATTTGCCATTTTACTGTTGTTCTTCGTACTGTTACATTAGTGTTCGATGTTTGTGTGGTGTGTGTGCGTGTCTGAATATGTCCCTGAGTGTTGACTGTGTACCACGTTGTTGATGATTATATATATCTCTGTCCATGGTTGTGCGACCTGCAAGTGACCAATGGCTGAGAATCATTATTGCGTATGTGGCTGTTTTGCGCACATGTGTTCACGCCTGTGAGCGTGCGTAGTTTTCGTGTGTCGTTTCACCAATACGTAAAAGTTTATGTGATCAATATTTGTGTTATGGGGAATGAGTTTCATACTTGTGTAAAACCTCGTCTCACCCTTGTATACACACCCTGTCTCCCCTCCGTTTTATGTGCACACACACACACACACACAAGCCTTGGCCAGGTACCTTATTTATCGGCCAACCCCGAGAGGATGAACAACTGTTATTGGCCCAGGACCGAATGTCGCACCCAGGACTCGAACCCATGTGGGCCCGAGCCCAGGCAGGATCATGCTGACTCAAGGGTAAGTAATGCTAATCGCCTGATTTGTTTCCACTTTCACTGGCTGCTTGTGCATATAAAGGAAGTTTTCCACATGGAACCCCAACTCCTAACCTTGCATGTCCATCGTAGCGGATTATTATCATTATTATTATTATTATTATTATTATTATTATTATTATTATTATTATCATCATTATTATTATCATTATCAATTCCATGGGCTACTTACATTTCCTTCTCCGCAGTGTTCTGGCTCAGTATCTACTTATGCCCTCTCGTTCTGGATTCCCTTCATTTAAAGAAATCTAGGTTAACGTCATGGCTCCTCCTACGGATATGTATGTAGGCACTGTGTCTACCCTTATCCTATCTCTAACAGAGGGCAGATGGAGGGAGGGGCTTCCGTCCTCTCTCGTAGCTTACTCAAGTTAATGTTGGTAACATTCTCGGAGCTGCCTTTTGGATTTTCATGCAGTTTTATATAGTTAGCTCAAGTTCAATGTGCGTCATCTGTATCACCCTAAATAATTCACTGTTTAGCCATGCAAAATCAAATTTGACGTTAACCAAAATATAGGCTGCCTCCTTTTGTATGAGTGGTTTACATGAAGAGGGTAAAATCAATGAATCTGAAGATCTCTACGTATATACATGTATCAATTCTGTGTATCTATATACACTTACTGCCCTAGTAACTGAAAACGGCTCGGTTACGCCACTGGTATAAATATCAAAGCTGAGATCATGACTAGAGTGAGTTCTTCCTGCTGAAGTTTGTTTACGTGTTAAAGTATCGGCTGATCCTCACTCGGCGTTATAGACGCAGATGAATCCTGATGCTGAATGTTTGTGAGTGCTTGGAGAAGATGCTTAAAATGTTGTTCATAATGCTAAGGAGGCGACGTCACTGCCTCTACCACTAAACTGTCGACTTTTTATTTTTTTTTCATATTACTCTGTACTAAACTTCGTAGCGAAGGAACCGTTTCGTATGGCTCAAAGTTTTGATTTGGTATCTCATTCGAATATAAGATTTCAAGCGATATGGATGATATATGGCTAAGATTTGTCCGACGTGACTTCACTGGCAAGATTCTACTCACGTTAGGATTATGTGATTACGCTTGATATACTGTTGGCTTGTGAATATGAAAATAATAAACATCCTGGATTGGTTATATATATAACCATCCGGCTGTGGATACGAAGAGTAAACATGCTAGGTTTGGTAAGTGAGCCGGCCAACCACTGAGTTTAGCGCTAACACTCTTGGTTGGGTTGGTTGGTGGTCTTAGCTGGATCTTCCTAAACACTATGGCTTTACACATTTAATGAAGCCAACAAACCGTCGACATTTACGGACACGAACTGCTGTGCTTCTCTTAGCAATGAATAGGGTGACATGAGACGTTCATTAATAAAAGAAAGAGACGTGGTGAAATGTTCATAGGACTATTACTGCCTAGGAGGTGAGTGCCGGGGAGAGGGAAGGTAAGTTAACGGGTCCGCACTGTCACATTTTGTTGTTCCACGAGAAAGGAAGAATAGACACATGGAAAGAAGACGAAGAAACAACCAAATATTACCCCTGTGAGCGATAACAAAACAGTACAGCGAATGAAATGACATTCATTAGTAATTTAAATTTCATATCACTGGAATCAAGATCGTGAAATACTTCCTCAAGGAATCACAGTGATACGGTCTCGGAAAGAATCTCACGTGAGAAATGAATAAAAAAAAAAAACTTTCGTGTCGACCTCAATGTAACGGGTGTGTTCTTTTATCCAAGGTGGACTGGCTGGATTAATTGGTGGCAGTCTTATCGTATGGCTGGCTGGGGCTGACAAAGGGTAATAAATATTAGAGCAACTGAGAGGACAGCGAGTGGAAGAGGGGCGTAAGTACTTTTAGCCCCGCAAGCAAAGTACTGAAACTTCAGGACGAATTTTTCAGCAGTGGCCCGTATGTGGACAAATATCAAAATAAATTTGCACAGAACTTTATCCGTTTTCTTCGAGATAAGACTCAAGATAATCCAGCCGCAATAAATAGTGCCGCTATCTCTGCCAGTACCTGACTTAAAGAAGCCGTCATTAACTCGTTCTACTGAGGTCGTAAGACGTCCTGGTATGCAGACGGTGGATGGTGTGACGTCTGGATGCGAGGATCCTAGGCGGTGTCAAACCTCAGCGGCGTGTGAGTGGTTTGTGCAAAGATGTGTGACATTTAGTGTGTATCTCCTGTCATATGGTGCCGATGTTGACAACTGATGTGTGATGATATCTGGTGTGTGGTGCCAAGTTGTGGGGCATCGTGTGTGACAAATGGGGCCAGCTGGAGGTGGGGTAGAGGAATAAGCACAACAGACATCTGGTAACTTGAGTTGCTGTCCGATCACGACACAGCAACAGGTGCCACGAGTCGCACACCTCCACTATCCCACCTTCCGCCTTCCCACCCATACCCCCTCCTCCCTTCCAAACCCTATAACTCGCCCGCTTGCTAACAACCTGACTCAGCCTAACCTTGTTCTTCCCCTCTTCCACTACAAACACTATTTTTCCACTACTTTACTCTTTTAAAAAATCCAACTACCCTATTCTGTTAAAACTTATCAGTTTCCATTCTCTTCAACTAAGACATTACCTTACTAGTCTCGTCTCTTCAGTCAACTACACATCATCTTCTCAAAACTTTACTCTAAATATTATGAAAAAGCAAGTCTCATCTATCATGGAAATAACCATCCTAAGTTACGATTTCTTCAAAACCCTTGGATCACGATAGTACGACCCAGGGTATAATAACTTGCCTTAAACCAACCGTATCCATGCCAAGTTATATTTCATGAAATCCAAGCATGCTCTCTGGCCTTAGAGGAGCCAAATTGTCAGGACAAAAACCAGCCCATCATAGTTTAGGGTCGCATCGTTGTTTTCAAGGGTTGCAACATAATACTTAAGGATCGTTTGGTCACTCTCGAGGGTCGTAGCTTCGTGCTTAAGAGTCGTATCGTCAAGAGGTTAATGTTAGGCTATCGCCCATTGATATGTGTATTGACGATCTCATAACTCGTCTCGGTGACAAAGTACGGATATATCGTAAGAATTATTGAATATAAGTAGTAACAAGGCTACGGCTGCTTGGACTGTGATAAACGATTCACACAGCACGCCAAGTGTAGGGCCTGTGTCGGTGCTCTGCTAACTTCGTCTTTAAAGTCTTGCAACTCACACGGGAAGGCTTGTGGAGTACTGTTCGGGAGGTTCAGGTGTGGGGTGTGAGGGGAGGAGCATGAGTGTTGCGTGCCGTGTTGACATGCCTGTAAAAAGCCTCGGATCTTTCTGCTGTGTTGCTTAATATCATACCTGTGGAGCGTGGAGTGTTGTGGTGTGTTGCATGTGATATTTTCCTGCCCTAGTGAAAGTGGGCGTGGCCGCTTCATAATGAGTCTCGCAACAGCTCTGGGGCCGAGAACTTCAAAGGCCTCGAGTCACTACAGACGAGGTTTGTTAATACTAAGTAAGGGGTGAAGGTCACTGTCAGTTGTTACTTCAAATTTCCTAAACTATTACTTCTGACCCTTTGAGAGCAATGGATACACCCTTGGATATGATGCCATGACCTTTGTTGACTAGATCCTTAAGGGTCAGGTCAAAGCCCAGACCACCATACCTAAGGGTTGTAAGATCATTCTTGAGAAGTTAGGTCGTACCCCGTCGCATCGTTACAAGAGGACTAAAGGTTTAAGATTGAGCTCATGTTCCGCTCCATAAATACTTGATCAGTCTTCTCCAAATCTGCAACAGACACAGTAGAATAAACTGTTTTCATTAGAAAAAAAAACAAAAAAACTTGTGGACACATGACGCAGAGATAGTGCTGCACCTGTTTGCAAAGCGTTACACAGCCTAGCACTCGTTTTAAGATACTGTGGCACTTTCAAGAGGTTAAACATGAGTTGTACGGTGTTTCGTTTTTCTAAGCATACTGGAATAAACTTTACAGTAATGCATCATTATATTATGAAAGATGGACGAGACCACAAACCTCAAATGAGTATTGCTCCAGACGCCGAAAATGCCTGTCTCAAGTGCAAAGACGTGCGAATAGCAACAATCACATTTGTTTACTAGCATGATCGTTATTCGAAGGCAACCCCGAACCCAGCAATATTTTGTTTTATAATTTTGACATCTAGATCAAGACCTTTCCCACATGTTAAACATTTGAGACTTGCGATACTTCAGAAAATATACATTTGTATTCTTGGACTGCCCTGAATCGATGTTGAATACATACATGATTTTAATGTCTGCTTTTCTGAGGTAATCGGGAGAAAAGTGATATATTACACTCTACAACTATACTAAGTAATAAATGATGGTACCTAAGACTTTGTATCGTAACTGAATTTAACCTACGTTACTAGAGGTATGCTCGTAAAGTGAAAAGCTCAAGGGTGAAGGTCAAGGGTAAACCAGTCAGTCTAGTCTTTTTTAACTGCCCATGGGCTCCCGATGAGCACGTGATTAGGAAGTTCACGGCTGGTTTTTCTTAACTTACTTATTTCACATTCCCAATTTCGTGCATGACCACTTAATACAGAAAAGTGACAAAGCGGCTTAATGGATTAAGTTATGGAAAAAAAAATGAATACAACACCACCACTGAGATATTAGTCCGCTATTGTCTGAAATCTGCAAGTTCATACTTGGGTTTGAGAATATCCTAAAGTACCACAGACCGAGCTCATTTTAAGTTTAAACTTACGAGTTATACTAAATTTGGTGTGGCTCAGCTCATGGGTCGCCTGCAGCCAGTATATCTACATCTCTGCCACCAAGACTCGGTACCAGGGCGCACCGCCAAGCCTCACGCTGTTCATTTCACGACAGTGCGTTAATACTACCAGTACATCCTCCTTTTTAAGGTTTCATATTCTCAAGGCCCTGTACAATAAGAGCAAGCTCGATTATACCCATTACAGGGGGCAGAGTCTGAATTCAGTCAAACTGTGTACTGGTTAGTTGGGCAAGTCTACGGAGATGATAAAACTTGAACTACAATATACTCAAAACTTAGATTATAGACTGTCGTGAAATATACAAGAATTTGCAGTCCTCATATGCAGTCAACGCCTTACTACCAACCTTAGCGCTTCTAACAAATATATGAGATTCTCTTCCGTATTTTTCTAATGTGGATTTATGCTTGAAGGAATGTGCCACAAACGGAAAAAAAAAATTTTCATTTGTACGTTCAGAAGTTCTTGATTTGTAATCTACGTTCTGATTTATTCACTCATTATTTTCCTTTTGGCAGTCGTATTGCGCACTTGCGCGTTCGCAAAGAAATATACGAAATTAATAAGTTGATTTACATGCAATCTCTTGCTTTAGCAATTTACGACGCATTGAAAGGTCTACAGTTTGCTACAATGTATACGAGTGACTCATCAGATCGCCAGGTACCGAGGATACTGCGCCATGACAGTAGTTGAGGCCGGGTGCGCGGTGTCGGTTCCCGTCATGCAGCGCGCGCGGCCAGTGTTGGCCGGGCGGGCCAGCGCTAGGCAACGGATCCGTACATGGCTGCTTCCTGGACGTCCTCATCAGGAAATACCCGGAAATCTGTTCTCTCGGCAACTCCTCTTATGTCTCCGGATAATTTGTGTTCACATACCTGCATGGCATTGTTATATATATATATA
>JAUTXX010536869.1:0-10795 GCA_032273605.1 Panulirus laevicauda | reverse complement strand
AATAACTTTGTTAAGTACTGGCACCTGATGAGGTGGATTGTCTCCACGAAACATGTCGTGCCACATGTATAGAAAAAAGAAAATACATGTTATATAGAATTGTATGAACTCCTACTGAAGTGCGATTTCACTTTCACTCTGTCATCACAGACAAGTGTGATCATCATATCTACATGTATGTATGTAGATGACCGGAAAGCAGTCTGACCTCAGCAATTACTGGCGGGGATCGTTACCACATATTGATCAAGTTCTTGGATGGAGAAAAGAAATCTTTTTTTTTTTCCGAGGGAATGAAACAGTTGTGAACTCACTTCTGGACATCCTGTTATCTGTATGCGTTAGGTTCTGTGTCAACCTCAACACAGAAAAGTTTGCAGCTATTGCCACTAGATGTTTAGCAAGTACACAAAAGGTGAAAAGAAATTTTTTTAGTAGGGAAAAATTCCTGTACACTCCTTTGTTAGACGCCATGGTACTTTTTCACGTCACTTTTCTAAAGTTAATGTATTTCGGGTTTTTTAAGTTATACTTTTTGCGTTGTCATTTTGTACATTAACGAGTCGACTGAGAAAGTATCAAAGTAATGAAAGAAAATTAGCTGCTGAGAGGACTGGACTTGCTAAGGAAAACACGCTTGTGAAGCCCAAGATGAGACAACCAAGAGACTTGGCCGAGAGTCTCCAGATATGTGTGAGAGACGAGCAGGAGATTCCATCCAGGAGAGGCACGACGGTTGACAAAGCATGTCTCATTATTCTCAAGAACGCCGAGCTGATGAGCTAAGCCAACAGGGACGCGAACGACTTCTACACATGTCTCATTAGGAGCGAGAGCGCTGGCCTGCCGAAGCTCAGGAAAGAAACACAAGACACACACATGATGATGATGAGGCCTGAAGCAGCGGGTGATGAACGACATGATGCAGGAACCGACCGACGCAGGGCAGCACGACGTGCTGAGTCCAGGGAAGAGAGAGAAGGAATCTTCGTCCTGATGCTCAGTCAGCACCTGGAAGAAGTGCTCGCCTCCCACAGTCAGCACCTGGAAGAAGTGCTCGCCTCCCACAGTCAGCACCTGGAAAAAGTGCTCGCCTCCCACAGACGGCTCAGCCACACCGGGGCCAACGCGCCAGGAAGGCTGCCTTGGATAGGAAGGGAAGGGTTGAAACCCACAAAACAAGCATGAGTGTAACACATAGGAAGGTGTTGCAACATCGAGAGCAATTGGAAGAGACATATGTTCTACCACAGCCTGACCAACACCATACTAAACCTACCGACATAGTTGACTGTCTTCATAAGAAGATATTGTTGTGATTTTTTTGTAAGATACTTTACACGATAGAAATATATTAAGAACTCATTGGCCACAGCAAATTTCCTTCAGAAATTTGATAGTGTGCAAAGTCAGAAGACCATTTTTGGACCAAAGACCTAACAGACCTTCATAACCCAATAGCTATACTTCCTGCGAGGCCAGGTATGCCTGCTACGAGGCCAGTTATACCTACCACGAAGCCACGTATGCCTGCCACGAGGCCAGGTATACTTCCCGTAGGGCCAAGTAAACCTGCTATTAATGATAATGAAAAGAATAACGTCATGCTTGACAACTGGAGGATGGGCAGGTGTTGCCCCACCCAGCAGACAACAGTTGTGCAGGATGGGCTGGTGTTGCCCCACCCAGCACACAATAGTTGTGCAGGGTGGGAAGGTGTTGCCCCACCCAGGTTAGCCAAAATTTTGGGTGGGTTGCCTGTGTTAGCAAGACGTCCCTCCTCCACTCTGACCTTTACCCTCACCTCCTGCCTATTGAATTACTCCGTTCTTATATCCTCCTGCTCGCCATTCCATCAAGAGGATTGTTTTTATATCCTCCTCCTCGTTCCTTCAGGAGGATTCACTTCTCTTAACTGAGCCAGCCCCTTATCCTCTTTTCCGCGTGAGGGAGAAATAATTCTCTCGGGGCAAATATCCCTCACATCA
Organism: Panulirus laevicauda; assembly: GCA_032273605.1. Classification (NCBI taxonomy): domain Eukaryota; kingdom Metazoa; phylum Arthropoda; class Malacostraca; order Decapoda; family Palinuridae; genus Panulirus; species Panulirus laevicauda. The sequence goes on along the minus strand of JAUTXX010536869.1, from coordinate 8,807 downwards.
TTACTGGTGGATTTGCGATAGTAATTTGATCTTCCTCTTACATTTTATTCCTCAAGCGCTGATACAGCGCTTTACTGAAGGGTCCTGTGGCTCGCGACGGTGCATCATTGTAAGCTGCACCGTCTCTTGTGCCAGAATTACGACGGTACATCAGTGTAAGCTGCTGCACCGTCTCTTGTGGCAGGACTACGACGGTGCATCAGTGTAAGCTGCTGCACCGTCTCTTGTGGCAGGACTACAACGGTGCATCAGTGTAAGCTGCTGCACCGTCTCTTGGTGAGGTTACATCGTAACAATGTGGAGGGCCTATGCATGAGATCACACCAAAATGGAGGGTCCTTCATGAGGCCAAACCAAGGTGGAGGGTCCCTCGTGAGGCAACGCTATACTCCACATTCACCCCCCACTGTCCACCTGTCCACCTTCTTCCCTCCCTTCATGTCTCCACCTCCACCCACTTCCCTCCCCCTCCTTGCAATGAGTGTCTCTGGTCCAGCTGTTAGCCATACTTCCTGCCACACTCCTCCTTGGTTTCCGACCGTCTGGCTTCAGGATGGATGCGATCTGCTCCTCTGTGTCGTGGGTGTACAGTGTGCTGTGACGTGGATCGTGCCTCCTCCTCCCCGTACAGTGTACTGCACCTTGTGTGACTTACATATGCCGTCAGTTTGTATAATGGATTCATGTATTACTAGAGAGTCACCATGGCCATGTTATGACACTCGCACCATTTGCTACAGGATAGAACACAGCATCCTTTTACCCTGGACTCAGAGCCACATGAATACAAGCAGATATCAGTCCATCATCTCACATACCCACAGTAGTGTGTACAATATTATGAACCAGGCGACCAAGCGGTAGATGAGTTTTGGTTCACAGTATTTAAGAATCCCACAGCATCTTATGAGGAGGGTAGCAGCTGGACATGTATGTACTTCTCTTATATGTATCTTGGGAGACTCCCACTCTGTGTACTCATGATGCACACGATGGTCTGGCTTGTACACCATTACCAGATGTATATCGAAGTCTCATCACGTGAATATTGCCAAGCTTGGTCTTCAAGATTTGCAATTACCTATTTAATATGTGTGTGTGTGTGTGTGTGTGTGTGTGTGTGTGTGTGTGTGTGTGTGTGTGTGTGTGTGTGTATTTACCAGGGTATTTATAAATGAGTTTTACAACTGTGGGGCCCCATTGCTTGAACAGACTCTACAATCCAACTTTCTAAACAGCCTTGTGTTATGCCGAATTACAATTTCCTCATGAACTTTATTTCATTCATCTGTTGCATGTATATTATAAAAGTAAACATCTTCATTTCTTCTTATAAAGTTTCTTGGTTAATTTCGCGTCAGTTCTCAGGTTGTTGTTCTATCCTCACATCTTTCGAAGAACTGTTCACTTTCTAAGTCATCAACTTCATTTCAATAACTTAAAAGTTGTGGTCAAGTTACTCCTCACTCTTCTCTCTTCCAATGTGGGCAAATCTGAGGCCTCTACCCCTTCCTGTACCTCATCACTCATAATTCTGGTACCATCTTTGTTGCCCCTCACCTGCACCTTGACCATGATTAATCTTTTCAAAGTTCCTCTGTTCCTCATTTCTTGCCTTCTCGTACCTCATATGTGCTGGCTGACCACAGCACATATGGTTTCACGGCAGCACATTGTGAAGCTCCGTCGCTGTTTAATATCTCATTAATCCCCTCCCTCCTTCCTGCTCCACCGTCTCTGTATCTGCTTGGTACCCATGTTCCTTCATTGGAAATTTTACATAGCTTTCCACAGCTGTGCCTTGGTTCTTGTCAGCTGAAATACATTTCCGGGTTTATGTTACCATAGAAACAGTTGAGTTCTATGCACATTTCACGATTATATCTCCTTTAGTAATCTGCTTTCATCCCTGCTTTTTTAGTATCATGTACCATATACTCAAACTAAAGCGCAGTACATAAACACTCTTTCCGGCTGGTGTATTGTGTATGATATTCTAGATATCCATGCTACTGTGTATGAAGACATGATCTTGTAATGATGGTGCATCACTTCTTTTCATCTTGTTCTGGTCACTGACACACTGGTACACTATGTTTTCTTGTATACACTTTAAGAAACTGTGTCTCCATGACCCTCCGACTCCATGAGAGTCCACATTGCCCCAATGTGTTCCTTTCTTATTGAAATGTCTCATTATTAGAACTTTATATTTCTGAGAAGTAAATGTTTTACCGCATCAAGAACCTTCCTGAATATTCCCGCATTATCATTTTATATATTTGCTCTGGTTCGTTAGATTTCTTTAGAGGATTACATACTATCTACGCCACTGTACAATTCTTCACCACAATTACCCTTGCCATTACATGTTTGAATAGACCATCTTCCTGTATCTCCCGAAACATAAGGTTGTCTCTTACTAAGAGAGCCAATCCTCCTTCTCCTTTGTGTTCTCTTTCCTTCCTTGCTTTCCATCAGGACAGAACAGGTGAGATCTTATCTCTCGTGTCAGGTTTGTTTCCACTACTCCAACTGTATCATGGATTCTAGCTCTTTACCATATATCTCAAGTCCATCAGCATTTGTATACATGGATTGTAGTGTTATATTTCTATGACAGCATTTCTGAAGTCACTCCCTCATTGATCGGGGTACTCCATCCTCTTCTTTAACGTTTCCAGTTTTTTGCCTTCTGACTGTTTTCTCTGCTTTTCTCTTGTCTTCCCATGGCCTGTTACCTCTGATTATGGATCCTCCTTAGTTTCTACTTGTCTCCAAGTTTCTTTCCCTCCCTAAATACATTTTGACTATATGATTTTAATGCATATGTCTGGATTGTGTCCACCAATTCACCTCATTTCTTTTATGACACAACCTGCGCTTCGTATGTCTGTAGGTAATAGGAGCCTTTGGATGAACATTCCTTCCTTACGTCTATCAACCTCATGCTTCTTTATTCTACCTAATTTCGGTGCCACCGTCTTCTGTGCTGGATTCATCAGTGTTTACACATCACCTCCATGTTTCTGGTTATCTCTAGAATTCCCCTTATTGTCAGGAAACATCGCTTCTGTATACTCTGTACTGTTCTGATTCTTGCATCTATAGTGTCTCTCTGTTTCATACTGCACTGGTCTCTGTTACGCCGCCTCATTCCCAATGTTTTGAGTCTGTTGAATAGCTCCAGAAATTGGTCCTGTTTCTCTTCCTTGCCTAGTGTTATCGTGAGTTGCTACGTTCCTTTATCTAAAGGAAGTTAGCCAACCTCTCCTCTTCATCCAGTAATGGGGCTTTATGGTATTTGACTCAAGGCATCGCTAACAACTTTTGTCTCACTATCTTTCCTTCACTTTTCCGTTTTGATGGTACTATAAGACTGTCCCAGTGACAGAACAACTCATTTTGGTTTTCTTTTCTCCTCCAACCCTACCTTGGATGACTCTAACCTTATCCCCTTCCCTGTAATCTCTCTTCGTGCTGTGAATGCTGCTCTTCTCAACACTTGCTCTGTTTATTCAAAGGATTACTCGGTCCTTGTACAGGGTGTTGTACTCACATCTTGGGAGGCTCTAGTTCTACATACTCACTTAGAGCTGAGTCCGAATCAGTTCGAGTTATCAACTCTTCCAGTCTACCCTGACAACTCGACCTGTTTGCCATTTTCTATAATATCTTTCCATCTTCTTTAGGTATTCCTTTGTTTCTTTGCTCCCGAGAGCTGGATCCTCGTTTTCCCACCATTAGCTAGTCCCTGGGTATTTCTCTTCAAGGTGTTGCGTCAGTAAATATTGTGAGGCTGTTGGCAACCCAAAGTTGGGCCGTTTTCATGTCTTTTTCTTTCACAACACCTCGAAGCTTTGGAAGCCTCTACCCCTCTCACGACCTGCCCAACAACTATAACTGAACCTTTTTATAAGGCGGGTTTTTCATTTCCTCCGAAATTCTTACGATATTTTACCTCATTCTTTTTCTTGTCTCCCTATCATTACCCATCTTCACATATCATTTAAGGTCTGGCCTCTGTGGGAAATTTTGCCCGTGGCTGAAGCCTCGAACATGAGAGGAAAACCTGACTTGTGTTCTGGAATTTCTGGTTGTCTACGTCCGCCCACCAGACGTGACCCTCCTGCACTTCCTCGCGCATTTCCTTAACTTTTTTCCTCAAGTTACAGACTTCAGGAATGACTTCATCCGATTTGAGTTTCTGTTCACGTTCTCTGACTATGTGTTTCTGTATCCTCATATCATCTCCCATCTTGGGACGCTTTTCGCGTTCTTTAATTTGTGTGTGTGTGTGTGTGTGTGTGTGTGTGTGTGTGTGTGTGTGTGTGTGTGTCATTCGTCTTTCGTAAGTGTATTCGTTCAAGAACTATATGATATTGTTTGAATTTCCAAATTTTTTTTTCTATGAATATCTGTATTGGGACTTTATTAATTCTTCAGTTTTCCTTTTTGTAAAATTTATGCTGGCATTATAGACATTTCTTGCAAAAGAAGTGTTTCACTTATCGATAAACGAACAAGTTTTTTGAGGGAAGAAAGGAAAGACGTCTAATTTCTACCGAAGGAAAAAAATCGCATACCATCCTAAGTCAGCCCACAACACCATCACCATCCTCACTCACTTGTGGTGTATGATCGTCCTTGGGTGGAGGTTAGACAAGTTCAAGATTTCAGCTGAAATTCTCGTAGGTTTTTCTGAAACTAATTCGGCAATATCGTTATGATTGGCTTTTACGGGAGTTTTTCAGATTTGACGTTAGATCTTTATCATTTTCTTGACGGAAGATAAGCGTAGAAAAAAAAAGAATGGCTACGCAGGATTCTTGGTTGTCTGAGCTTTCGCTTTTTCACGTGTTTTGATTCCCTTCTGTTGACGTCACGTCGTCTCGGATTCCACGAGCGGAAATGGAGCATCGCGTGCGTTGCTCCGTGAATCACCTTGAATCATGGGTCATCACGGCTTGAGATGGTCGATGCTGGTAGTGTTACATGCGTCACACAAACCTGTACATATCCCAGCCAAGTGGCCAGCGGGTAAGGTAAGTGAGCCTCTCACAAAAATGACTTCGATGTTGACGTGATAAACATGTTGGTTCACAACACGAAGTGCGGGCCGATGGCGCTTAAATGTGAATGCTCTTAATGGGATTTCCTTCTTCAAGTTCTTGCATTACGCCAAAGTCTTTTGCCCACCTGATTAAGGTGAAGACCCGATCGTTCACTTCACTCCAGATCTAACCTAATCTGTGGTAGACGAGGTTAGGTTAGATTTGGTTGGGTTGTCATATTTGCTTGATAATAATCGTTGTAATTAACCTCACTTTATCACAAGTTTTAGAAGCCTTTCGCCGCCCCCAGAGTCACTTCAGATCTCTGGATGTAATATGCATTACTGGATGTAATGGATATTCTTCCTTTACTGTTCTAGGCAGATTAATCGTCCTGCGAAGTTATTTTTTAAAACGAAAATGACATTAATCAGGTAACACAGGTAGACCATCACAAGAACGTTTTCTATCACCTTCGTACAGAGAACCACCGGACGTGTACCAACCGTCTGCTTAACTCAGGCTACAGTGATCGTGTCGTCTGGCCAGACAACTTATTATTCCACCAGGCTGTGGGTGAATGTGTCCACAGTGGTGACAGTGTTGTGTCTGGCGCTCACAACGCAACAGCTTATGTGTGTAGTTGTGTGTATGTGGGTGTTGCTTATGTCCAAGACTCCAGTCATGGGCAAAAGTCTTCATCGACGCTTCGGCTTGATAATGAAAAGGATTAAAGAGATGTAGAGATAAGGAATGATGAAGAAAAATGAAGTGAAAGTTTTAGAGGAAGTAGAAAATCTACAATTAAAAACGACCAGGTCGTAGCTGTTATGAAACTTATGAAACACATGAGAAGGTAAGCAGTTCCAAAGCTTAGAAGTGTAAGGAAAGAAACAGATATCATTACGGCCAGCCGTTCAGCTACCAACGGCCACACAGTGATCAGTAGGTTATCAAGTAGTGCGTGGTGTAGCTAATGGTTGGAACACAGAAATCACATTTATGTCAGTAGAAGAGAGAAGGAGAAGCAACACTACAGCATAGAGTCAGCAGGTCAAGTTTGAAGGTCAAAACGGGAGAACAAGTAGGTCGGATTGCTCTGGACTCGATTCTGTCTTGTAAGTATATGGAGCAAGATCGTCCCCAGATGTGAAGGCAGCACTGCGTAAAAGGACAAACCAATCCTTTCCATCACTGAATTTGTCGTCAAGAGAAGAATTTACGGCAGCTGAACAGGATTCCCAATTTCGTGGAGTCAGACTTAGTCACTGATTTAGGGCGGAGTTTCCTAGATAGATGTTATGGTGATAGCGAGTATGTTATTATGTACACTGGTAGTGTTACGGAGCCAACGGTGAGGATAAGAATGTTGTCACGGTTCTAGAAAGAGTTGAGCAGAAACTGAGTCTTAGAGGCATTAAGCTTAACTATGTTGTGTTCGGTTCATTGGGAAATCCTCGACAAACCTGAGTTTATATAAAGGTAGCTGTGACGAAACGAGATGTGGATTGATTAAAAGCAGATAGAGCAGACCTTAATGAAGTTAAAGAATGAAGTGTTGACTCATCTGTGTGTGAGGACGTATGTGTTGGAGAGGCGAAATCGATGTTAAAAGGGAAGAAGATGGTCGGAGACGCGACAGAACCATGATGGTAGGGAAAGTGGGAGGAGAGGTTGTTGTGTCGGGCCTTACAGAGATAGATGGGTCAGAGCGGAGACTACCAGTACGGGAAGAGAGTGAGTGAGGGAAGAACCCCAAGAGAGAGGAGGAGCCTGGAGATGAGACCCCGATGCCACGCCTTATCAAAAGCTTTTGAAATATCAATGGTTCAAATATAGGATATCTCCGAGTCTCTCAGGGATGATGACCCGACATTAATGAGGCAGGGAGCTATATCACCCGCGGATCTCGCTCTGCGAAAGCCATACTGATGATCACAGGGAAGACTGTGAGGGTCAAGTTGTTTATGAAAATGCGAGATGAGGAAACGCTCACAGACTCACAGTGTGAGACGGTAGAGGCCATGGGGACAGGAAGGGGAAGAACGATCATCATTTTCATGAGACAGGTTGTACAGAAGGTTCAGTTTGTGTCACAGCAAGCTGAGTGTGTGGCACAGGTGGAGTGTGTGTGTGTGTGACATAGTTGTCGTGCCAGACACTCCAACCGTTCTGCTACACAGTGAGATGACACAGCGCATGGAGCGTAGGTCGCAGCTGGTGGAATGTGGGGTGCAGCAGAGTGTGTGGCACAGCAGGTACAATATGGGACCTAGTAGGTAGAATGTGAGACAGACTGTAGCAGGAGTGACACAGCTGCATGAGTGTGGCACAGCGGATAGAGTGTTTCGAATAGCAAGTGTAGTGTGTGAAAGTTGTTTCGCAGGTTCCACAGAAGGTGGTGTGTGTGATGCAGATGGGTGGGGTTGTTGCATAGCTCGTGGAGCGTGTAGCACAGTAGGTGGGGATGTGTGATGCAGGAGGAGGAGGAGTGTGTGACAACAGCGGCTGCTGTGACAAAGCAGTTAGGGTGTGTGGCACAGCAGGTGGTACCATGTGGCATTGCAAGTCGCATACGTGTCAGGAAGGAGAGTGTGGCACAGCAACTTGTGGAACGGTAGGAATATGTGAAACGGAATATGGAGTCCGTGGCACAGCAGCAGGAATGTTTAGCACAACAGTATGAATACTCAGCTCAGAAGTGGGAATGTATGGCACAGCAGTTTGAATGTGTATCACATCAGTGGGAGTGTGTAGCACAGTAGTGGGAGTGTGTGGCACAGTAGTGGGAGTGTGTGGCACAGCAGGAGGAGTGTATATCACAGAAGGGATCAGTACAGAGAAACTGCTGTAGTAAAAGCCAGCCATAAACTGGTGTGTGTGGTGGGGCTTAACCCTCCAGCACTGTTACTGTCTCTACCCCCGTGTACAGCAGTGACCCCCGTGTACAGCAGTGACCCCCCGTGTACATCAGTGACCATCGTGTACAGCAGTGGACGAGTATGTTGAGGTGGTATAGTACTGAGATGACCGTAGTTTCCCTGGGAAGGTGATGAGTGGTTGTGGACGGTGGTCAGCTGGTGCTTGTGAGTGAGTGGTCTTTGTTGGGTGGTCTTCAGCTTGGTTACATTTGCCTCTGAGACGGTGAACGACCAGGTAGGTAGGTGAGGCGTGGTCGAGGATGGAACGGAAAGCTTTGTCTGGTGGAGGACACAAAGATGTTCTTTTTCTGGTCCAGATCCGGTGCCAGTTAGTGTTCTGAGGGCATTTAGTTTGTGGTTGCTTTTGTGTTGATGCTCAGAATAGATGGGTGTTGATGCTCGGAATAGATGGAACTTGGTTCAGTGGGTGTTACTGCCCACACAGGGTGACTGGAAGGTGTTTGGTGGATTCGTGTCCATCTGGGACTAAATGATGATTGAAGTGTTCCGTGAAGTGTGGGACATTTTGTTTTGGGTGAGCCATTGTTCCTGCTGGGTAATGTACTGATGCATGTTTGTGGTTGGCTGTTGTGGTGTTGTGATGTGGTTGTGAGGTCGTCTGCGTATGAGAGTTCCTCCAGCTATATAAACTGTGGATGTGGATTGTGATCCACTGAGTCTGGGAGAGCAACTTGCGGAGTCTCCACTCGTCCTTCCACTTGCTGTACGAAGGTCGGGATGGTGTCTCGCCGCATACCACGAGTAACGAGGAGGCTGTGTCTCGCCGCCCACCACGAGTAACGAGGAGGCTGTGTCTCGCCGCCCACCACGA
>JAUTXX010536858.1:0-10796 GCA_032273605.1 Panulirus laevicauda | reverse complement strand
TCATCTACCTCCACAACTAAGACAGGCTGTTTGAGGCCGCAGTCCATAGGCCTACGTCCCCTCCACAACCTGGCTAGTTGGATAAACTTTGTAGATATTTGTCTATAGAGAATCTTTATTTCTCCAATGGGCGGTCCATGATATTCTAATACTTGCAGGTAGTGAGTAAACTAGACTAAGGCCCTGGATGTTAACAATGTATTCTCTAATCATATCTACGGCACCTTGTGATTTTGGCTAGGATACTTTACAGATTTTCATGCTTGTCATACGGAAAGGGAACACTGTGGTGCCAACTATATTTTCCAAGCTTAGCAAAACAGTTTCTTTGCAAGAAAATAAAAAAGAAAGCATCACAGCATCACAGAAGTCACTTACAGATGACTCAACAATGTACCATGCATCTACTTGCTCAAAGTAAGCTGTGCTTTTCGATCAGGCCTTTGTGATCTAATCAAAAAAAGAGTACTCCAAATTTGAGTGTACACAACAAAAATTTTCTGAGTGAAATAAATTGCCCGATATGACTTTCATCCACGGTAAAAAATTTACAGTATTGCCCCTAAGATACACTTCTACCAGGCTACTCCCCTTTGCATAGAATTTTGAAATTTCTACAATGTAAACACCAATCCCCATTAACATATGAGTGTCATGTAAAGTGAGGTGAAATGAAATGAAGGGATACATGAGATGACGTAAAGTGAGGCTGGATTACTTACATTATTTCGGCTGTGGTAGGATCAATTGAGGTGAATTGATGAAGTGCATTTTAGTGGTATGCCTTTACTGACTGATGCTGATGAAAATCATATCATACAATTTGTTTCATTTGAAATCATTTATGATACGCACATTAAATTCAGAGTACTTTTTTTTTAACCTTTTAGATTTGACGCGCGATTTTTTTTAATGTCTTAAACATACCCAGGCCCAAGTAAACAAAAAGCACTCATAATTTACATGTGCATGTAAAAATTGAAAATTATTCATACAAAATGAACAAAATGTTTGTTATGATTTTCGTTGATCTGTCAATTAATAGCAACGAGCCATTTGACAGGCTCATAAATACACTTTACCAGTTACTTTACATTCACGTCTGTGAACTGTAAGGGCTTCATGAATCATTTCCAGCTAACGTGAATATTTTTGTGAACAATGTGATGCATAAAAGTTGTAGGGAACTTAAAAAGGTAGAAATTTGATTGACCCGTATGTTCTACACGCACTTCTTAAACTCTGTACTGAAGAAACTCCCTGAAGCCGGATCTGCGGCGTAGTCCACGTCTACAGACGGCGGCCGTTCATTACTGTAGGACCCTGGTGTCGCCATCCTCTCAGTATACTCAATATATCACCATACAGTAAGGATGGCCTGTCGAGGATCACCTGACGGGACTGGAGGCCGACACATCAACAAGTCGAGTTCGTTAGCAAGCAATCTATCACCTAAGCCTCCTCGATCGACCAATCAAAACAAGTCTTACCCGAGTAGACGATATGCCGTATTCCTATTTGTCAATTTTCTTGTATTTGGATAGTGCCACTTGTATCAAATACTATGAACTGTAAACCAATGAGAATACCACATAGTATAAAAGTTGAATTAAGCTTCTATTTAAAAGGTATAGGAAAGCACCGACGGAAGAGTCATCTATCGGTTGCAATAGATAATATATATGTAAACAGACTTTCCGCAAGTCTGACTTATATAATGTTTTTTTTTTTTTATCCATGCGCGTAATGGTGTACACGAAAAGTATTTTGATGATTCTTAACTGAAGTTTACATGACGGGAGCGGGTTGGTAGAGGCCATCATGGAGCGAGTGGTGAGTACAATACCTCACGAGTCATTATTATCCCGCTGGAAAAGCACATTTTGATTCTGCATTTGATTACGTGACAATTAAAGTACATAAAAATGATGCATGAAATATTGCCGGGGATGATACAAAGGGTGTAGAGCACTTATTTGGAATGTGATTTCCACATAAATACAAAATTGTTTTATCACCGAAAAGTTGACACGAAAGAATTAAGCTTAGTTATAGCACCATTACTGAAAAATTGAAAAGATCATTAGCAACTAACTTATTCTATAAACACGACTTTATCCTACTGTGAAATGCACCTTAACATCATATTAGCAAAGTTAATTATGAAAAAAAAAGCAGCTGAGTACAAGTACGTATATTATGTGCAAAAACTAGAGTGAATAACGAATTGAATGTGACTATTTTATGATGGCAGTGTGTGTGGAGCAGAGCTAGAATAGGCGTCGTTTTTTGTCAGTTCTATGTAACTGGGTAAAGTCAGCATTGAATATGAAGCAATTCACGGCATCTGTTCCATTTATCACAAAGCGCTCAAAACTCTAGACCTTAAGGCCTGAAATCTACGGATTTAGGGTTCTCACCAGTATGATGCTTTCATGTCGGGTACATAGTTATCCGTAACGTGCAGGCGAAACCTGTAACTTGGAAGTATTCTGGCTGATATAATCGCACTGCTTGGTACAATTACGGCATTTTCCATGACGGGGTTCCCTGGATTTTGTCTTATTACACAACTATTGCCAGGTGTGTATGCGTCTTTTAGGCTTTCGGTCCAGAAGGGCCTTTGCGGTAATGAGAGTACGAACTACAACCATTGTTATATCTAGTCTAGTGGAAGGTCTGGTAGATTTAGCGAGGTTATCACCCTGGTCATAACGCTTTTGTCCGCATCATGATAACCGTAGTAACTATATATGTGATTATTATTATGAGTTCGAATAAGTAAGGGAGTGAATCATGGAGGGAATAGATTCTTGCAGGGCATTCCAGCTTGAGAAAGCTGGTTTAGAATCAAGAGGTTTACAGCATGATCTCATAATTGGATAATATATCTCAGTGGATGATGCTCAACTGAATGCTTTTTTTTTAAGATGATTGAGAAAGGAGTCGAAGGGATGCCAGGAAATAATTAGAGGGCCTCGCTAGTACAGGCCAACACGTAAAACTTATGCATAAAAAGCCATTAATCGCCAAATATATATACACAAGCCAACACGGGAACAAGTATTTTTTCATATAGCCGATCATGATTATAAGACCAGAGGGTGAGTGTACCTTTTGTCATCCTGCACACAGGTAATTGGTACTGCTGTGCTGACATCCAGGGTGCCAACCCCTGCTGGTGGTGGTGTGGTGGTGACCTCCGCTGATCCGGGTACAAACTTCCACTTGCCCTCCACCACAACGGGTGTGGTGGTTGCCGAACACATAAGTATGGCAACCAAGAGTTTGTTAGGCTGTGAGTAGCAGTACGTTATAACGCCTGGCCCGGACCATTGTGAAGCACCAGATAATGTGAGTAACGTGATAGCGGTCCGCCCACATAATGAATAGAAGTTATCTTTTCGAGTATCATCTGTTCTGCAGATGATGCAAGCCAAATTTTAAGGTATATGCATTTTGTTTTCTAAATTCCTTTTATGATTGTGGCATAAGTTGTAAATGCTCGTAAAAGTTCTCGAAAACTGTCTACGTTCATTGAAATGTGCAAATGAGTAGCTTCAGACAGAGCCTCTTTTAAATAGAACATTTGTACTTGTGAAAGAGCGATAGAAATATGACTTCGTTCATCTCTACATGTATTCGTATTTCATAAAATGGTATATGACTGCTTTTGAGGCTCTTGTTAACAACATTCAAGCTTAGCTCATCAGATCAAAGGCCAGACCTTCATACTCAAAGGTTGTGTTGTGCTTAAGAGGTTAAGAAGGTTGGACTGAGCACCATTAATCCCCCCAGGAAATCTTTTGGGCCAAAATATTGAGTCTATCTCACAAAGAAGGCAACGAAACACAAATATCAAATTGTAAAACAAGATGAGTTTGATAAGAAAGTGTGCATGAGAATCATCAACAGAGTAACTATGAACTACATCAGTAAGTTATAAGGAAAAGACCTTTTTAGAGTGCAGGACTGAACATTCTCTCCTCAGGAGCACTCAGATACACGAAATGTGCAACTCGACCCATGAAATCTGAATTCAAATTAGTGATAAGAATATGGCTGCGTTTAAAGATGCACGATCCGAACTCGCCCACAGAGGGACAACAATGGTTTGTTTACGATAATCAAGAACGGTGCGGCTTCATGAAGATAACAATTACTTGAGAAGGTTTGGCAAATTATATCTGTAATTTGTATGAATATGAGTGCTTCGAGAGGCTCACTTTCAGCTTGACCCACCTCATGGAATTTGGATGGGATTTAAGAATAAAAAATGTATAAATGAAACATTTCTCCTTTGATTGCATGGCGAAGAATGTTTCTTAATGATTACAGCTATGAATTTAATTTTCTCATTATATTAGTTCGATAAGTTCTGCAGAGACCTTCGTAAATGGAAAATTGTAGGTAGCTCTTGTAAATGGAAAAGAAAAAGGCAGTATCAATGGTGCGAGTAAATACTGCCAATGGAGAGTACCAATGGTTGGCCCAACAGGCCGCCCAAAATTTGTGACGAGTTAGAAGATTAAGATTATGGAATTTTTCATAAAAAGAAATCAACCAATCCCAGCGTGAGTCATATGTGAGTTTTCTCTTTTTTCCTTATCAAGAGTTGACTATAATGATTTCCGAAGAAATTATGAATGAACTAAATTAAACAAGGCAGGTTTTCTACTCTTAAAAATTCATATGATATTATCCCAGGGCATTTACCTGACATCACCCTCTTTTTGTGGAGAAAACAACAGAATGTTATGGATGAGGTACATAATTTATATTTCAAGGGGAGTTTAGCACTGTACTGCCCATTGATATGACTACTGAATCAATTTGAAATTACTTTTAATGTTACAACAAACAGATAAAGGTCAGTTTAGTCTATCTGAATGTGGTCTGCAACTGCAGGAACGAATCACATGTTCCATGTAATAGACAATAAGCAAAGCTCTTAGTGATAAGTAGGCGAACTTGAAAACAGCAGTATGGCCTTTTGCTGACAGACCATAAGAGTACTTTGACTTATGTTGGGGGTTTACAGTTTGAGTTAAGGAGCATATGAGGTTCATAGATTTTTTTTTCTATAACATCATCATGGCTATAAGCTTAACCATTACCCATATCTGTCATGGTGTAAGCAGTTTGACTTTCCTAGACTAAAACAATTGCTGAGTGACTTTTAAGTTCATCACTAAAAGCAGTCCATCATAGGTATTTGTTTGTCACTCAGCACTAGTTGTGTGAGAGAAAATCTTAGTGTATGATTGACTTTTTGAATTACATAAAAAGGACAAAAGTTTTAAAAGACATATTTTAGGAATGATAAAACTGTTCTGTAAAATTCAATGAAGTTACTGATAGATTGATTTCAAAAGAGGATGTGACTGCTTATAATAAGTCTAAACAGTAAATGATTGATTCTTGGCCAATTGTTTGCTTATGTTTTAGGCAAGATTAAAAGAAGTGTCATTTTTTTAAATCATATTTTCTTCAGGATGAATCACGTCTTTTTTTCTAACAGGTATAACATCCTATTTTTAAAGTGCAGTTTTTTTCCCTCCTCAGAAACTAAGATTGTTATCCATTTCTCCATTCCTCTAAAGGCCTGGAATCATTGATGAGTTCTCTTCATGACAGGAGCACTGAACATCAGAAGTAGGTTGATCAGAAGAGGCTTGAAAAATGGTTCTGGAACCTGTAACCAGCAGTAAAGCTGGCACTATTCGTTCTCTTTTGATTCGAGCTTGGAGAGAACGATGGTCAGATCTTCAATGGGGAATACATATAAAAACAGTAAGGAATTCCATATTAAAATCTTTTCACATAACAATTGTATAGGTCCATTTTTGAATAGGGCAGTGTGATTTTAAAGTGAAAATTAATGTAAAACACCTTATGTAAGCTATAGTAAAATATGAATAGCAGTGACTAATACATAAAAATGTCTTTCAGGTCTTACCAAGAGCTGTGAGTGGTGATATATACCATTTAGCAGATTACATTCTACAACAGGCTCTGATGGGTCCTTTGCCAAACAGCCTTATCCTCTCCTATCTCAGACATTCACTTAGTTCTCAGGTTGGTTGGCACAGGCTGTCTCCCTGTTTTTTGACTGGATGTCAGATGTTCACACATTTGTAAAGGAATGGAGTTTGATAAGATACTTATGAATCATTAGTAATAATATTGTGACAGCATACTACATTAATTATACAATTAAATGATATCTGTCTTCTTAACAATCTGTAAGAGTATGACCAATTGTTTGCACAGGAATTAATAGTATTATAGTATTCAGAGTTTAAGCTAAGACTTGATTCATATAAGCATAAAGGAATTTTATAGGAATAAGCACATTTACAAGAGTCTAATGGAATCTTACAGCCATTATCAAGCTTTCATTCATTCAGACATTAAAAGTATATACAGGAAGTTCCTTAGAACTGAGCACTTTCAGACAAGGCATAGTAGATCTTGATAGTGTTTGCACAGATGCCTGGTATCCTTGATTATATCCATATCTGAATACTCATGCTTTTTTCAGATTGTGTCATATGGGGGCGTGATTGAGAGTATTAGTAAATATGATGGTCTTCACAAGCCCCACTGTGTACATGCACTCCTCACACTAATGCAGTCCATGATGGTAAAGCAATTTGTATATATGCAAAAAGTTTAAAGATAAGTCAAGAACTTTTGGACTGAGTACATAATTCATATTAAAAAGAATCACTCATGATATATGATTAACTTGGGAATGAGCATGTGCTTATAAAAACTGTAGTAAATGTAAATGATGATAATATGCTGGAGCCAACACTGTAGTATCTGTCGTGTTACCTTCCTTGACCCAGGTTGCTGCCTTTCCTTTTTGCCATACCTATATGTTGGTTCTCACTGGTCGTAGCGGTACTTTCTTATACTTAAGATAGATTTGATTCCTGAGTTTTTAAGTTTTTCAATGTTGCAGTCACATGTGTTATTCATTATGATAAATCTGACAGTTAACATTAATGGAAAATTTATCATGAAAAAAGCTCATTGAGTTCATTACATTACAGAATCCACTTCTATTGTATTTCCAGAAAAGTGTATCATGCAGAGGAAAGCCAGAAGATTGCCTAATGTTAGCTACATCCATTGTTGGTGGGGTCAAATGGCTGGTGCAGGTGGGTCATATAAGAATCCTATGTGCTTAGAATTAATCGTTGTAGTAACAAAACTATTTGTTGGGAGTTTTATCAGTTCTCCAGGAGTTACCACTTACTTATATGTTAAAAATATCCAAGAATGTTGTTCAAGTTGCCTTTTCACTTTTTTCTGATTACATGTAAAGTGCTTGAATAAACTTGATAACGAATATTTCATATGTTTTGCTGTATTTATAGTGTGGCCTATTATGTGGATCTTGAAAGCAAAACACAAAATTTTTTTGAGTAACAGGTCATGGGTTGGACAGCACAACAACTGTTGGACCTAGGCGATGCCCCTGAACACTCTACCAACCTCACCCTGGCAGCAACCATCATGCTGGACATTTTCAAGTGTCCCTTCCTCACTTGTATGTTGGAGATTGGTCGTGGAGAAGAACCAGGTAGGAAAGAATATTTGTGGATTTTAGTCAGCTCAGTCTGTTCCAGTTTATGATTTATGGCATCAATTCATTTGTCTTACATGCATATTCCCCCTGAATTTTCACGTGAAATTCCAATATTTTTGGCTGATTTTGTTACAGCTGACTTTTTAGGGATTACATAATGTTATTTTAAGGTATATCCTGGACAGTAATAGCCATGGCCTTTTTCTATCATATTACTTTAAAATCTTGATAATGTATATCATCTTAGCCACTACTTTCATTGTCTTCTGAATCTAATTGCACACACTGGTCATCATAATTTTCATTCCCCATATCAACATCTTTATTATCCCACCACTATCACTGAACAAAATAATGTTTATCTGATCAGGTGAAAGAGTATATGACTTCACCTTTTGAGGCATGAGGATGAACTGATAATTTTGGGAGTAAGATACTTCAAGGTGAGAATGGAAATGAAGTAATGGATGATGATATTGGCTACAGCCATCCACAAGCATGTTTCATGCCTGAAGAATTCTAATTTTCATGGACAGAAATAGGACAAGTGATATAGATATGCTGACACTGTGTGACAGATGTATTTGTTTTTTAGTGAAGGGACTTAAAGATGACTATGGGCTCAGGAACATAGTACATTTCCTCTCTGAGGACATCTTTGTCACAATGATAGTATGATAAAGTTATTCATCCTAGGTTTTGATTAGTTTCTCATTCTTACATCACAATTCATTTCTCATTTTTCACACCAGCATAAGGTTGCATCAGGTGCAAATGGCCAGCAGCCTCACTTGCTTACATCCAGCCTTTAGCTATCATGTATAGTGAACCAAAACCAGAGCCTACTGTCTATAACCATTGACTTTTCAGTTTTCTTTGACTGTTTCATATGCCTTAGTTCAGCCCATTGATAGTATGTTGTTCCCCACCTTCATATACCATGTCAGTCCAATTTATTCCATCCCTTGCATGCCTCTCACTCTTTAGAATGCTCACTCCCTGGTACCACAAAACCTCCTTCACTCTTCCTTCCATTTTCTTCTTATTTTCCCCCCTTCTTCTTCCTCCACTTCTGACATGTAGATCCCTTCAGTCAGTCTTTCTTTGCTCATCATCTCCATACGTCTGAACCATTCCAGTTCACCTTTGTTTGCTATCTCAGTCAGATTGCACTTTTTACCATGACTTTCTTGTACACTGTCATTTAGCACATTCGTTTCATTGATTACTTTCAGGCACCTGGGGCAGCTGTATGAAAAAAATGGTGGAAGTGGAGACAGTCCTTGCTGGTGCAGGTGGCATTGTGGAGAACAAAGACATCCTTATCAAATCTGTTTGGTAAGCACGGGTTTGCTCTGTGGAAATTGTTTTAGTATATAAAGATTTGATTGCTTACCCAAAAATGTAAAGTGGAGCATTTATGTTATAGGTTTCTTACACACGTCAAATAGACATTAATTGTTAGTTTCTTACTTTCTTGATATGTAAGCTCATACAGGTGGTTTGTTTACACATATTTTGTTGGTGCAGTCAGCTGAGGGATTATCAGCCATTGGATAGCATCGGTAACAAGCACAAATTTGACAGCAGAAGCGTACCACTATGTCATGCCGTGCATAGTCTTGTGATGCTGGAGGTCATAACCCACACCACACGTGATGCTTCCACTTTTGCCCACCAGCTGCTCCTCCTACAGCAACTCCAGGTATTCTTTACAATGTTCTGTTAAGTCAGAGAGCATTAACTCCACTTGAATGCTTTGCCTTTTTCTTCATTATTACCCCAGTTTGCTATATCAGGAATATTGTTTTGGAAACTTCAAATGCACTAGGTGCCTTTCAGGTATATTTTTGTAATTACTAACATCTCTGAAAAAGGCTTAAGAAATAAAGTGAATAATGGAAATGATGATACCATACTTCATAAGAATAACTTATGTGTACATTAAAAGAATTCAGGGTAGAATGGCAGCAAGACTACCTTAGGAATTGGACATCCCAGTCATTTTACCAACCTTGATGGGGATGGGGACCCCAGTTCTGCAAGGTGTACATGGCTTTGGATGTAGGTTGTATGCTTATGGTTGTTTATGATGAAATGTATGGTTGAATGGACTGTGAAAGGAAAGTCTTCTGTATTTCTGGTATATTTTCCAGATTATGGCTGTACATTGACTTACCTGTTATCAGTATAAAACCATCCATTATTTCCAGTTTATTCCCTCCTCTCTGTCCCTTTTTCTGTGTAAGTAATTATCTGTGGGGAACTTGAGCATTCTTTGCTTTCAAACAACTTCTTAGATTTATGTATGTTGCCAACATTAACCTTATCCTCAGTGTGTTCAAGTAATTACTTATATGTACGGATCTCATCTGTTCCCTGTTATTGATTGCAATGCAGCCTTGAACCTACAGGAACCTCAGGAGAAGATCCTTGGGCTGTATGATGATAGTACTAAAGGAGTTGTACATGTATGGGGCTCCATATATTGAACTTTCTCAACTAAAAAAGAGCTTTTTATTTTTTTGCCATCAGCATTCACTGTTTCATCACAAAGTTTATTCCAGTTATCCCCCACCCTTATGCACAAGAAAGTTATTCACATCCATTCTAAAAAGCTTTGATTTAGCATCTTTTTATGACCTCTGGTTCTCTTGTCACTGCATCACTGTCTACTTTATCTAGCTGATTTGAGTACATGAAGTTTGTGATAAGTCACCCCAAACTTCCCTCTCCTCTTCCATAGTGGGCAGATTTAAAGCCATCAGCTCATCACTGTAGCACAGTTTTATGAATTAGGTACCATAATAGTTGTCTTGTTTTGAACCCTATTAAATTTTTATGCTTCTTCAAGTTAGGTGACTAGATTTGAGTAGTATATTCTAGTTTTGGTACATTTATCCATTTTTGTGAGTGTTTTTGTGCAATTGCATACTCGCTCAGTATGGTGAGGTAATTCTGTGCTTGTGGGGTCTTTTCTTCAACTATTTGTATGATCATCATACAAGTAAAAAATTTTTGTACAGTTTGTATTTTCATTGCCATTACTTGCTAATCCTGTCATCAGCTACTGTGTCCATAGAAAGACTTCATATCATTTCTAACTTTTTTTGCTGCAACTTCTTGTTACTCTTTCATTACTAATGTCAGATAACTATTTATTCTTGACATTGCTAGTATCATTCAAAAACTTTTA
>JAUTXX010536836.1:0-10797 GCA_032273605.1 Panulirus laevicauda | reverse complement strand
AAACACTTTCGAACATGTAATTTATTTCCTTACACATCTTTAGATCGTCCTTTGAACTTTTCTCAATGAATCCCTTTGCCTAATTTGGTGTTCTTTAACCGGCAAATTACTCCTGATCATTTTACGGATCAGTTTTGAATTATCTTTCGCCACGATCACAACATCCTTGTTAAAGTTACTTGGCTTCAGTTGCCTTATCTTGTTGTGCTCGTCTCTCATTCTCTTGTACATGTCAAATGTTGGCTGGTTATCTTGCCGCTGATAACTCCTCCATAGTATGTCCCTGTGCTCTATTGCATTTTTGACATCTTTTAATGACTGCGTCTCTCACTTTTCTAACCTTACCTCTACATTTCTAACCTTACCTCTACATTTACAGCTTCACTGTTGTTTTTTCACAGACCCTTCATAACGGTGATATGTATTATGACCATGGTACTTAATTTTCCATTCTCTGTCTTGAAGGAAATTGTTTAACTCCGTTTATTTTTCTTGATTATATTTCCTCTTTCAGTCTGGTTTTCTCTCTGATTTTTTCACCGGCTCATAAATCGAAGTCGCGTATTTCTTAATCATCATTTCTTTCCGGTTTGTGTATCACATGTCATATTCACAATCTCCGTGCTACATTGTTTAAAGATTAGATCTAGTGATGATGGTGTACTAGCCTCTCTGATAATAGCGTATTCAGTGACATGATGCAAGAATTTTCCTCTATGCAATCAAAGGATTTGTATCTCTTTGCCTCACTGTCTCCATGAGATTCAAAAGTCTCCCAGTCTCCTTCTGTTTTGCTGAAATCATCTATTTAATCTTCCTGTCTATTAGGAAGGTGTGTCTTGCTGATTCCTGCACTGTCCTTGTTTCTACATTAATATCACTGAAATTTGGTTCAGATTCATCAGAATTCTTTGTAGGGTTGCAAAATGTCTCCTGAAACTTGAGGTTGTCCCTATATAAACGAGACAATCCCCCTTTCTTTCGGGGTCTCTTTTCCTCCTTGCGATCGTGTGTCCTTCTAGACAGATTGCGTGACAGATTTCACTGTTATGTCCCCAGTATTCCAGCGATAAGGTTGGTTTTCCCTAGTTCGACTCTTGAACTCTAGATTTTTCCCTTTCACTACCAGGTCATCTGTATATGTATACATACATTATTTTTCAGTCTGACTTTCACCTCAACACTTCTGACCTCTCTGACGTACTCGCTGGGCTGCTCTGCTCTCCTTCCTCTGTTGATGTCCTGTCTTATGGCCTTTCTGATTGTATTCTATACTTCTTTTTTTCCCTCCCTCTGTCACTTCTAATATATATCAAAGTGAATTCCTCCTTGTATGCTTAAATGCTTCCTAGCTATGTATCATCTTAACAGCTTTTATTCACTGTTAAATTCCTATTCTTATCTGAAACTTAGATCACTTAAACGCATTTGATTACATTATCTCATAGTCAGTGACTCCTTTACGAAGAGACAACCCAAAAAATCTAAACGTAATGTGACTGCTACTGTACCATCACCAGTACTGTATGTCGCTTTGAATCCCTTATTCTCTGACGGTGAATGCTCTCATCACACCTTTACTACACTAGATTGATGCATTAATGAACACTGCATTTAAGAGCTCCTGCAGTATCCTTTCCCTGCCTTTATTGTGCAGTAGGCCTGAAGCTGTTGTATTCCAGTGTTTTCTTTTCTAAACTTTGAAGACAGCTTCGGTGCGCCCTGCCTGCTGCTCTTGATGATGTGTAGAATTAACCATTTATAGTTATGTATTTGTAGCACTGGCGGGAGGGAGTTTTACACCCATGCGTCCCATCTCCTGAGCATTTTTTATTTTCATACAACCTAGATATATGTATGCTCTATATATCAACCATATCTTCAGTCATTCTATTCCCTTCATACACACATCTTTACACTAATCCATCATTCTTACAAATTTTTAAACACGTTTCTTGCTTTATTTCATATTGTCTTCTGGTTACGTATCCGTCAGTGCTCCCCTTTTCTTTTAGTTTCATTCCTTCCTTATTCTTTCACTTAATTCATTTTTGTTATCTTTCCGTTACCTCCCATTTCCTCTTCCATCTTACGACACTTCATGATCTGAGTAACTTCCTCAGTTTCTCGAGGAACTGTTTACTGTCCACTACATCGATCTGTTCTAAAAACTTAAAAGCTGTGATCAAGTCACCTTTATTCTCCTCTCTTCCTAGTTGGCAAATTCAAACCCTTTAGCCTTTTCTTGTAACTTAGCTCCCTTAATTCTGGTGCCATCTCTGCTACCTTCCTCTAGACTTTCTTTATGAGTTCGATGTGCTTCTGAAGACGTGGTAACCAAGGTTCAGAAACATATGTGTGTGTTATACATATATCTACATCTTTGTTAAGGGTAGAATATTTATGTATAGACATTAATCATTGCCTTTGAAAATTGTTTCTAATACTGAGAGATGGGGAAGTATCACAGTGGTACTAGTGTCCACACATGAGACACTCTTGCTCTGGCATGACTTCACCAACGCCCACCCTGTGCATTGCTGGTGGGCATGATGATGGCGGGTATACACCGGGCATGGCCCCACGTATACCCTAGGGAGGCACACAGTAATAAATTTCAATGTTTGTTTGGGTTTACCAGGCAATGCCGCTTCCTTATCGCCCGACACCTACTTAAACTTGCCAGAAGAATTATTGGTCTGGACCTGTGGTGATGGTGGGTGGTACCCAAGACCCGTGGTGAGAGTGTGTGGTAGCAGGACCCGTGGTAAGGGTAGGTGGTGGTAGATCTAGCATCAACAGTGAGGCCAAGTCACGGTTTACCACTCTCACAACCCTATCTGATATGGCATCCTGGTCACAAGATCTGTAATATGTCTATACCCAGGTCCCCTGTGGGTTCTTGTAGTTCACTCCTTGCTAGGTGCTAAGTATAGCATGGTCTTGTGTCACCGACCCCAATGTTTATTATGTTAGGAGTGGTAGCTGTGGCTTTACTCTCTCATACTGGGCAGGGGATGAGGCTGTGTATGAATGATTTCGGGGTTTGTACGTACCTGACCCACTTAGTGGAAGTGGAAATAAAGTCTATTATACTAGACAGAGAGGTTGGCAGATACATGACTGAATCTCATTTAAGTCAAGCTTCTGATCGGTGCTGTGAAGCCTTCAGTTCTCCTTATATGCAGAGACACTCACTGATACACTTTGTCTTTTCTCAGTTACATCAAGTTACATCCACCACCTAAGAAAAATCTTTAATACTTTCGGGTGTTTGATAATTCTAAAGCCACATACACCCCCACTATGTGTATGGCACTTACTGAACTGATATTAAAAGAAATCTATTTCCTACAATTTGGACGTATGCATTTCTTATTCTGGCAGCCATGAATAGAGCTTTACAAAAGTTTTATGTTAAACTTTGTCGTATATCTGGTTCTGGTACTAAATAAAATTCCTTTTTATGTAATCATCCTTTCTCGCAGTTGTCAGTGGATTAATACACTGCACAATTGTTACAAACGTATTGCAGGTATGTATGTGACATTTTGTTGGGCATAGATGAAGCCTTATAAATACGATCATATATTGAACGTGAATACACCTCCCAGCCCTGTAATATCATAAACGAAATATTGTCGATTTTTTCCTCATTCATCAGCTTGGTACCACAGTAACAATAAGCCATTCACGTGCAACCAAATATGTGAGAAATGGGGACACTCATACGGAGAAGAGGCAGTCTCTATTTTCATTATGTCTGCTGGAAATGGGCTCTTAATGTCTGCTTCATTAATCATTTTATCTGAATCATCAAGAATTTGCAATAGAGTCAGTGTAGGATTTCAAGTTAAGTGTGTCTTCCTTCGTTTAAGCCTCTCAAGATAAGTCATTGTATACGTCTTTGCTCCCCTAAACTGAGTAAAGGCATCTAGAATCTTCACTCCAACTTGTTCTTCCCGCTCCTCCTGAACTGGGCAAGATATCTCAGAACCTTCCTAGTAATAGTGGTCATTCCTACTAGCGGATATTCATGCATCTTACAAGGAGGGCTGTCCACCCCGCCCACGTCTATATGTTTAATCTTAAAGATTTTGTAGCAAGGATGCCCAGCAAGATGTGGGTCTCACCGACTAGCCCGTAGTGCCCCGTCACACCTGGTGTCCTTAAACAAAGAAGAACCTTCCCGTTGCTGCTTTTATATCCCTCAACAAAAGCTTAAAAAGAAGCCTTTGTACATAGAGTGAACTGGGGGAAAAAAGAGAGTCTTGATATCTTTGTAAGCGTTGCTGTCCACGGGATGGGCGTGGGGCGTGAGGTAATGCGGGGGTACAGGTGTCGGCTGCTGCCACTCGCTGGGTCAGGCGGTATTTTCCTCATCTTGATTGAGTTAGTGGCGTGTGGTGCGGCGCGTGGTGCAGGGTCGCCCTCCTACGTCTTGCCCTTAGCTTTGATGTGAGGACAGCTTTTATCTGCTCAAGTTGCACACGACAACCCTTCTTCCATGCTAATGGCCTAGAGGCGTGCAATCCTAGAGTGGGCCTTTGTTTCCTTTATGTTTACCATACACATGTTACCACTAGAAGGAAAAACAACAAAGTGCCTCACGAAACGAGAAAAATATATTTGCTGAGAAAATCAGAAGAGACTGAACGTACCTGGTACATACTGTAACCAATTTTATATATCGCTTTTCTCGTTCTTATGTACATTTGTACATATGTGTTGTATATAGTTTATCAATCATCTAACAGAAAACTGAAATCAGTGTGAGCTTTTCAAAGTCCCTTCTGCTGGGCGCAGGCATGGGAGAGCATGGCAGCGTGGGTGCTAAGCTCTGATTTGACTTTCCTTGCTGACACTTGTCACTACTTACCAAGAACTTCGCAGTAAGATCCTTAAGCTCCAAGTCAACAAACAGGAATAGTTCCTAAGTCTTGTCTTGACACGTTTAAAGTGAAAAATATACGACGTCCTAAGTTGCGTCAGAAACAAATACACGTCGTAAATGGCGACCGGGGGGAGGAGGGGGGATTTGATGGAACACAAAATACGTATCAGTGTTGCGTGAGTTTGATCATTGTGTTAGAGTATTCAGATGTTATTATGTACTGTAATGATACCTTGTAAGTTGTAGACTCATGGGGTTTGGATGAAGGCAACACCACGTCCGTGTCTTCCACGATCCAACTTTGTTCTAGTCTTGCTCGAGGAAACACACAGCTGAGCCAAAGTAAATGAACATAAATCTAGAAGAAAGAAAAAAGAATCGGGAGGAAATCGCTTTCTCAACACGGAGTTTCATATGTAAACAAACTCAGATGCGCGTTGCACTGTGGGGATGAATGGTGGGGAAATTCACCATCAGTGGCGACTGTCAACACGGCGCACGGGAGTTTGTTGACGTGGGCGACAGCAGGGCGGGGCCAGTCCTGTGGAATGGGATGCAAAGAACGGGAACTGGGCGTAAAGGGTGGAGAGCCTGAAGGATTCACGAGTCGGAGGCTGCAGCGAGGAACCAAGGACGAACGAACTGTATGCGGACAGGAGTGCCATAGTTTGGGAAGAGGACGATAAATCTCAGATTGAATAAATAGAATTCTTGCGATTACGGAACTTGCGTCACAAATTTATGAGCGGACTTCCATATTCATTATAAGCAGTGGAGATGCATTTATAGCAGTAGGTATATGAAAATCGTATCCCTTGAAAAGGAATGTTTGCAGATATTTTGGTTGTGCTGAACACTTGGCCAGTCATGGGTCAGGTACAGCGGAGCAGTAAGGCCACAGTGACGATACTGTAATATTCTCAGCCAACCTCCACCCAAGAATTTCGTAACCTTTTGAACACGACGGTAAGGCCCCTGATTATGACGGCACTACCCTTAGGTATGATGTCCTGGTCTTTGAGCCGACCTTCAATGGTTATATCATACTTCGGGGTTAATGAAAGTTTCGGTAGAGATGAGACTATTGTTTCTAACGGTGACTTCAGAAGGAGTACTCCAAGCTTCAAGTGTACGACAAGATGGTGGATGTGTCCGTGTCACTCTTGAAACTCAAGAACGTAGTTGTAGGGTCCTTGAGGGCCTGTCAGGGGCACCTTCCGAGTAACACACTCTTTATTATCACCCAGAGAAGACCAAACGTTTCCTCAATGTTTTCCAAGAACCAGTGTACTGTATAGAAGAATCTCTGCATAAAGGGAGTCTTTTTTTTTCAGGAAAGAATATTTTTACTTCTCGGACAGACGCAACATCAGTAAGTTAGTTACTAAGATAGTAAACCAGTTATGCAACCTCAGCATCCCTTTGATAGGGTTGCCGCAGCTTCGAGAATACATTCCACTCGGGAACAGGGTGAGGTGGACTCATTTACAGCTACAAGGTTCTCGATGACACTGTACTCTTTTCCGTCTGCTAGCGGTGAGAGAACCTCCCGTTCGTTGTGTTACCACTTGCAACACATACGTCTTTCGAACAATAAGCAACTTTGTGTCAGAAAGACAGAATCTTTACGTAAGACTGAAATTTAGGTAACGTGTGGCAGTGAACCCAAACCAGTCTTCTATCTTCACGTCATTAGTGGCTGTCATAAAGCTTGTCTCTTCACTCGCAGTACCTGGATAAACTGGAAGGTTCAGGATCTGGTCCTTCGTGCTCGTCTTATGAGGACGAGTTGTTGATGAGGTTGAGACCGTAACAGAATGTGTCTCTGATGATTTCTAAACGATCAGTGTAAACCACAGTATTCCACGTTACCCATCCCGCCATCAGAGCGTTTCAGTCATACATTATGAGATTAGACTTAATCTCATCTTATTAGTGTATTACTGCCACACGTTGGATATACCACGTGGTGCTCGGGCACATCAGGTGCCATGTACCAAAATACAAACGGTACACCTCCCTACAATCCTTCTCACTGATTTCTTAGTTTATTGGTGCTACATGGAAGTCGGGGTGCTTCCTCAGGGTTAGCTCCATGCCCAGCTTACATATTATAGTTGATGGCTGCTAAGAGATGGTGGGTTATCGCGACGCAAAGCATGATCCATCTGACAGCTGATTATACTGCTGGAGTCGTCTTGAGCCAGCTTAAAAGAGCCCAGCGCCGTCCTCGGTATGGGAGGAGAACGCCCGGCTTAGTTGTAATACTCGTGAGCTGAAAGTGACACGGTCACAGACAGTGTGTGTGTGTATGTT
Source organism: Panulirus laevicauda (assembly GCA_032273605.1). NCBI lineage: Eukaryota > Metazoa > Arthropoda > Malacostraca > Decapoda > Palinuridae > Panulirus > Panulirus laevicauda. Next base: position 3,587 of record JAUTXX010536836.1, on the reverse strand, counting down.
TGTTATTACTGCATGTACTCTTCAAGGCAACAGTTCTACACTTACGTTGTCCCTTTCCGTAACCTTATGTATGTATGTATCTATCTATCTATCTATCTATCTATCTATCTATCTATCTACATATTTTCTTTTATACTCATTTGCCGTTTTCTGCACGGTGTGTACCGAAACCAGAGCGTCTTTATCGACAGCCAAATACAGAGCTTTCCGGGGTTTTTCTCAGGCTGCTCCATATGTCTTGGTTCAGCCAATTGATAGATCGTTGTCTCTTGTATACCACATCTTCCCAGTTCGGTCTATCCTCTGTACGGTTCACAACCTCCCGCATGTTCAGGACTCGATCTCCTCCTCCTCGGTTTCCCATTTTCCTGGTTCCCTCCATGTCCGAAATGTACAAGCTCTTATTTAATCTCTCCTTCCTCATTCTCTCCTTTATGTAAACCACTTTAGCACACTCTCTTCAACTCACTCATGCCTACTCTTCTTACTACCGCACCTACGTCTTATCCTATTATTTCATATCATAAAAACAATTTTCACGCCACTTATCATCCTCAAACATTTACTTTCCAACGCACCCACCTTCTTCAGCACTTCTTTATGTGGTGACCATGTCTCGCATCTATACAACACCGTTGGAATACTATACCATCAAAACATACTCATCTTTCCCTCATTAGTGACAAAGCCTCCCTTTCCACGCACTCCTCTGGGCTCAGAACCTTAGTTCCTTCACTCACCCTTTGACTTACTTCAGCTTCTATAGTTCCATTTACTGCTATGTCCACTACCAAGGTATCTAAAGTATCCTACTTCCTCCACGCACTCTTCATTCAAACTCATATTCTAACTAATCTATCTCCTTTTAGTGTTAAGCCTAAAAACCTTATTTTGATTCATATTTTCACTAAAATTTCTCATTTTACATTCTCTCCGAAACTCAAAAATAAGATTGTGCAGTTTCTTACTCGAATGCCATAAGCACCATACCAGTTACAAAGAACAACTAAATCACCTCCCAAGCCACCCCCACTCCTGACAAACTGCAGATCTGCTTTTCTGTACATTAAAATCCATAAAAAATCAAACAGCTATTATGGTGGCATCACACACCCATTTCGTACTCTCACCTTTGCCTGGAACAATTCATCATCCTCTCTTGCTACTCCCACACATACCTACTCTCTACAGGCTCTTCACTGCCTGTAGCAGCTTTTTTCCTAAACCACATATTCGTAAAACTTCCACAGAACATCTTTACCAACCCGATCGTATGTTTTCTCCACATCCGAAAATACCACGTACAGATCTTTTTTTTCATTGAAGTATTTTTTACTCACAGTCCTTAAAGCATCCAATCCCTTCTTTCTGATCATGAGTGCGGAGTACGTAGTACTGGGTCTACTGTTGATTTTTCCTATGTTCCCTACCTCTGGTCCTCCTCCCTCAGGGATTTTGGGGAAACTTTTGTGATAGTTCTCGACATCTCGAAAATATTAGACAGGGTGTAGCATAAGTGTTTGCATTCTAGATTTCCTTCCTTTGGCATTTCTTCTTCTCTCTGTTCCCTTATGCATGGTTTCCTAGGACCCTGACCGTTACGTTGCATGAGTTATCGATGGAGAGACTTTCCTTTCTTATCCTGTCGTGTCCACCAGGCTTCTGTCCTACCACCTCTCTCAATAAATGATCTTTCTTCTGCTTCTAGCCCTATCTTACTTTCATGCTCGTAATTCCACTTTGCATATTTCACCCCACTTTCCCTCCTCTCCTCCATCTGATACTCGTTCTCTTTCTCGTAAGGAACACATATTCTCTCTCCTTTCGTAACTATGCAGCATCTCAGAAGAGGGAAGCCGCTAAACTCAATGGTGCTAAAGCGCATATTTTTTCAATGTTTCTAAAATGGATTCATATCCTTATGTTCAGTTCCAGAGCATCATAATTCAGCTCTGTAATAGTATAAAAATATTGGGTGTAACAATATCCTCCACTCTGTCCAGGAAACCTCATATAAGCAACATCACAAAGTCTGCTTTCCAGAACCTTGAGGTGTTGTGTAGGAGGGGTTTTATATGGCACAGCATGGAGCGTTGCTCACACATGTGGGATGGCTCATCCTCCGCCTCTCCGTTTGCTAGAGTGGAATCATAAGCCTTCCATGTTATCAGTTCTCCTGGCATCACCTCTCTTCGAGCTTTCCTTTCAGTATGCCGCTATGTTGTTCCTCTCTCTCTCTTTTCGATAGGTATAATTTTGGTCACTTCTCTTAAGCGGTTTGTGGGTGTCCCCACCCCCATGGCTTGATCGTGAGACATGTAACTGACTACTGCTACACCGTTACTTTACAAACATCAGTCACTAGAGGAATTTTTTCTTAAACAGCTAAGATTTGATGTTTTCTTCCTTTGTTTGCCTTTTCTTCATATAACCTCTCTATCTGTAACAGTCAGGTTTACACACACCTACGGAATCTTGATTAATTCATATTTTTCCTCTCACTGTTACCAAGTATTGTTCTAATAGTAGAGGAAGGTAACCTACATGTGCAAGACGTTCGCCTCCTCCCTGCGTATTGTTCGGTTGCATATGTAAGTTTGGGTTTGTCGCCTTTCTGGCCACCTTGGATGCTTTACCTATACTCGTCCTTGTAAGTCGTGTTCCAGACAGAATGGGTTTAAAATGTTTTCCAAATACACGTCCAGTGGTCGCAGCCATGGGCCATAGAGTGTAGTGGGTGTTTGTGTGTGTTTATGTGCGGAGAGTTCAGGGAAATCGACTTGTAAGTGCTCGGTGTCTTCTTCATGGTAGTTGCATCTTTGACATGAAGGGTCTTGGGATATGTTGAAACTGTTTTTGATATTGTAGTGATGTGTAGAACGTTGACTGGAAAGAGGTATTTGTGTTAATCTGGGAATTGTCATTTCTGATGGTGGCCTGGACTTGAATTTAAGGATGAGTTGGAAGGTCAGTTGTTTAGTGCTTGTCGGGTTATTTTAGTGTGTATGTATATTATATTTGTTCGGGGTATGGGAGTTTCTGCAGGTTTGAGTGGGAGGGTCTAGTGTTGGTGCGTAGAATTGAGCATGTTGAGATGGGATTGTATTGGGAGGATTATTTGTTTCACTGTGTCGGTGATAAGTGTTTGTGATGTTAGGCAGTCATTGATTGTTCCTAGTGTACAATTTCGTGTGGTTTACAGTTTTGTTGCAGTTGCTTTTGAGAAGGTGGACGCCCAGGAGGGTGAGTCGTAGTTCAGGGTGGAGCGGATGAATTGTTTTTTTGTAGAGTGGTAAAGGATTCTCTCTTCTGTCCACATCTGGTGCTTGTTAGTGTTCTGAGGTATTTCGTTTATGGGTTGCTTTTGTGTTGATATTGTCGTCAAGAGTCAGTGTTCTCTGTGTGTCATATGTGATGCCTGGAGTGACTTATGGTTTGTTCATAAGTAGAGAGTGTCCTCTCAGGATTTGGTGACTGGAGGGCGTGAACGTCATTGTGGGGTTAAAAAAAAATCAATACTTTTTGAGAAGATGCTAACATTCTGGGTAAGCCATTAGACAGTTTTTGGAATTTGGCACTGCATATAT
>JAUTXX010536835.1:0-16954 GCA_032273605.1 Panulirus laevicauda | reverse complement strand
TCCTAGTCCCAACTGACAGCTCCTTTAGCAAGCTAAAATCTAAAGTACAATTAAAGGGTATGTGCCATAAACTTGTGAAGCAACAAAGATTTTCAATTACTGCACACTTTAAAGAGGTTACTAACGGTGTAACCAGAAACACTGGAATATGAGTGAAATGAATGAGGGGACAAGTTGTTTCACTGTTGTATGCACTCCTATACAGAACTGCTTTGATTTTTGAAAGATCATTATGTCAAAAAAAATAAAACAATAAGCCAGAGAGGGGATAGAATACTCATGCAAAGATTTTGCTACTAGGCAGAACTAGCATGTAACATTCATTGCACGTCTTGCATGATTATCTTGATCTGGGTATGGATTGGAAAAGGTGTATAATATGCCAGGAAATGGTGTTAGAGAAAATGATATGCTTCTGCAATGCAAAAACCATGATGCCCTCTTTGTTTATTTCAAAATCCTCAAGAAAGCTAAAACATTCTTAAAGGTATGCTTATGAAAAGTATACAAACTTAGTAACATTCTTTTCATTACAAATTCCATCCCTGAAATGCAGAGGGAACATGGAAAGGCTAGAAAGAGGAAGAAATGATGAGACACTTGCTAAAGAGCTTGTTGATTCAGTGAGGTGTTGCCTGTCTATTACTTGTGGTATTTGCAACCTCCATGAAACTATCACCTCCAGGAAGCTCTATGGATGAACAACCTTAATTAAAAAGAGTAATGCTCCTCAGGCAAGGCAAATGGCCACGGAAATGCAAAACACCTGACTTCTTCCCAGAATGGCCAATGGTACTTTGGTGGCCACTGAATTGACGTACCACCTCATCTACCTCATCCTGTTCAAAAATCATCATTGTTCCTGTCTCTATGGCAGTGTTTCCAAAAGCATCATCAAACCACAGAAAGAGCTTTTGCAAAACTTACAGTTTATTCATAAGCTTCCAAAGACGATGGTTGTTACCTTTTGAAACTAGCTATATTCACTCTTCATAAAACAAATATTTCTATGAACCTGGCATGGAAACCCATAGCCAAAAGATACTTTGATGAACAGTCTTCCTGAATATTTTGAAGATATGGAGTGCAGGAACAGTCCTTTGGCAAAAATACCCCATTGTTTGTCTTTCCAGCAAGTATGCAGCAAATGCTCAAAGATTATTATCTAATCCAGAATTAGGAATCCAAAGCTCATATTTGTGAAGGGTGCAAACACTGCCAAGTGAAAATTCTTAACAAGAAGGGCTTTCAATATCAAGACAGTTTCATATCAGTGGGAAAGACTGAGGCCAACTATGCTGGTTTTTCTTTCTGAGCACAACCTAGGTTCTGCAAGTAGCAATTAAGGAAATGAAAGGCACACACAAATATAAATACAGTAATTCCAATCAAATGAAGGGTCTTCCACAGATACTAACCAATCTGGAAACAAGACTCATGCACATTTACTTTTTCATATTAAGGAAAACCTCGGCATAACCATGTTTGCTGTGAAATCTGGCAGACTCAGGATGCTGTGCCACTGGGTCTGCAGACACTGATCATCCAGATCCAGTGTGAGGTGTGCCTGGCAGTAATCTAACTTCACAAGAAATTTTGGCCCAAAAAATCTAGCCTCAATAATCTTACAATACTGAGTTATTAAAATTCAGAATATCTTTGAATTACATATAAATCTGAATAACCTTTAAGAAACCAATTACTTATGGTACACTAATTTGCCAGAGATGAGACTAAATTGATATCTTACAAGAGAAATGAATACTACTGCAAACCTTATGCACACATAAACTACTATGGTTTGGTTTAACAATCTTTAGTAATGAAATAAAATACTCAACTTCCCATCACCAGACTAATTCAGAATTTGTTCCTTTCAGTGACATATTGGAACCAATCGTCTAGACGTTACCTACACATCAGAAAAGAAAGAAACTGAAGCAAATGACAGGAGAAATCACTGGAACCTGATAAAACTGAGGTGAATATTCATCCTGGAAAACCATATATCAATTTCGAGAGGACCTGGAAATGTTACACTGGGTACTGTTAGACCAAAAATTACTTTTACCCTGAGGTGCAATGGATTCCAACTGAACACTGTCTCTCCTGTCATCTTGACAGGGTTGGTAAGTGTGATACAACAGCATTTTCTTTAACATTTTTTTCTAAATATTTGAATCATATTTCAAAAATTATAATAAGTTCAACTCCAAGCAGGGAACACTGCAATATGGCAAGTGTCAGGAATACTTTTACTGGTGGCTCCACATGCTCTCATGTAAGGAAAGCAGTACTACAAATGTGAAGTGAGAGTTTTGTTCAGTATCTTTCAACAACGATGAGGCAAAAGTCATCTACTGTCTGACTGCAAGTCAGGTTCTTGTCCTGGATATATGAATATCTATCATTCATACAAGCTCAAGATTACTGAGGTACATACAGACATAACAGCAGTTGCCTGATCCTAATCTTAAATATCATCACAGAATGAGTCTTCTGTATGGTAAGGTTAAGTAAAGAATAATGGCAGATACTGAAGCCTGCATAGTGCAAGCGACTCATATGTCAGCTTGCTGATAGACTTCAAAAGTAACAAGAGATACACGTGTCCTGTTCTTGATTACACAACTTACTATAAGAGAGCTATCAGACATATCTAACATAAATTCACAGCAGTTAAGGATACTGCACACAAGCATGTGCAGAGCTATCCTCTACAGTCCAGAAGAGTACAAGGTAAGAGTGCACATAGCAATACAGGAGCCCACCTGTGAGCATGGTTCTCCTGGTCTCAGGACAAGCAAGTACTTACTTTAAGCAAAAGGAATCCAAAGGCTCAGTTTGTAACACTGCATTTCTTCTGAAATGCCTCCATTCAGCATGATGCTTAAATCACAACTCCTAAACTTACTGCTAGCAGACAGTGGAGGAGGACTACAGCTGTTGAGCCTCACTAAGTCCTTCATTTCTGCTCCTTCAAACATAATAAGTTATGAAGGTTGTAATCAGCCTATTGTCTGTGCCTGAAACCTGGTCATTATCAATGCTGCACATAATATGGCAATTTCGCGTTCATCTAGTGTGTGAGAAATGAGATCTGGCAACCAAGCGTATCACTGTTATGACTCAATTCCTTCAACAAAGGTGTTTCAGATTTGTATGTCTTTGAGTGCGGCTAACCATGACAAAATTCCTGTAAATTTACCATGCTTTCCTGTCCACTGATTAAAGCTACAAGCTTACCTGGATGCACACTGGAAAGAAACCACAAACCAAAGTACATGAAGGTCTTGAAAGACAGATGGAGACTTCAAAGTTCTACCCAGTTCTAATTAGTCAAATTAGGAATATATCCAAATTCAAAAGTGAAACCTTTACTAGGGTAAAGGATGTATGGAAAAAAATCAGATCAACCATGAATTGATAAGTGTAGAGAAAACGTTGAAGCAGAACATAACCACAACATGAGAGAAGCAGGATACTTGCAGGCTGGTAAGTATCATTTACAGCCAAAAGTTGGTTCACTCAGCACAAACAGCTAACATCCTAGTTGGACCACTGATGTTGAGCAAATACTGTCACAGATGATCATTTCATAACTGAAGCTTTATTAGAGCCATCTATTGCAGGAAAAGTCTGCTCTGTGCTCCCCAGAGATTCATCATTGAAACAGTCAGCAAAGCTAGCTGTGCTGGAATAAATGGACTTGATACTACTTAAATTGACCTCCAGATTATGTTTAATCTGAGAAGAAAGCATTAAGAGTTCATTACCTGAAAGTAATACATCATCAAATTCACACACATTCTACTTACTTCTTGTAATCCAATAATCATTTACTGAGCTAGAATGTGTGCTAACACTCTTGCATATAACTAACATACATTTGATAAGAAGTGAATGTTTGCCGTATGTCTGTCTGAAAGTGATGAAAAGTAATATAAAAAGCCTGTCAACTCACAAATGATTTTTGTGCCTAACTGCTATACCTGCATAACAAAGGAAACATCAGGAACAACAACAGCCTCATTAGCATACATTCACACTCTATGTCAGTATAATGCAATGAAGCTAAAGCCTACTATCCACCTGGTTATTCAATGTTAAACCTCAACCACTTCATATGCCCTGGGTCAGCCAAAAAAGCATGCTGCCATGCACTGTACCAATTCAATGTATCCTATATACGCCTCTCACCTACCTACATGTTCAGGCACTAGTACCCTGAAGCCTCCTTCACTCAATCCTTCCAATTTCTTTTCGATCTCCCCTTCCCCCTTGCCCCGTCCACTCCTGACATGTAAATAGTCTAAGTCTTTCGTCTCACTTCCTCTCCATATGTTCAAACTACCTAGGCACACTGGTCAACTCTCTAAATTAGAGTGTGCTTACTGCGACCTTGTTCTTACACTGTCATTCCTGACACAATCAACCCATCCTTACATATCACATCATACTTAGGTATTTCAATTCTAACATATGCACCCTCTTTCTTTTGCATTCAAGGTACAAAATTTACACCCATATAACACTGTCAGAACTACTATATCTTCAAACATACTTATCTTTGCCCCAGAGACAATGACCTCTCCTCCCTAACACTCCTTAAAGCATCCTTAAACCAGTAAATGAGATGCTAAAATTGGCTAGATAGAAATCTACTTGCAGCTGTGGCAATGAGTCATGAAAGCTGCAGACTATGGTGCCACTAACAAATGATGCTTCTTAACCCTTTTGCTAAGTTGGCCTGCCATGCAAATCTGCAAATGTCTATCTTCCCACTTAGCCAGGCTGAACAGTGGTGTGAGTGAAAGTGCAGTATCCTACTCAACTAGAATCTTTTAACTGTCTGATTCTGGACAACACAATATGCATTGCTGAGTAATGAATCTGCTAACAAAATTGATTATTCATGCACATACTCTGAAAAATGCATTAGTACTGTCTAAAAATCATAATTACTAATCTTAAAACCTTGTTAAGTTACCAGTCACCCCTTAATCTATTCCCCTTGTCTTCTGATAAGTCTCATAGGACTCCTCCCATTGTCACAAGATGAATTAAAGCTTCTCACCTCTTCTGAAAACCCCAGCTGATGTTTAGTGCCAACAATTATCCACAGATGTCACTAGCAGCCTACCATCACAGATGGAAAAATAAAAATGCATTTGTCATCCATGGAACATCAAAGAGAGAGCATATATGCCATCTGGGCATGATACCAATGTACATGCTCACCACTGTAACTGGTTTTAGAATGACAGAAGCAATTTCAATGGTATTCATCATGCAAAGAATCATTTGTTCACATATTCATGAAAATCATGCGTACAAATAATTCAAAAATTGTGTAATGAGATTTGATATATATAGAATGAAATCATACCCAGATAAAAACTGTTAATCATCGTATGCTTACATAGATAACAAGCACAATGTTGCCACCACAGCCCACTCCAAACAACACCGTCCCACACCAACATATAACAAAATACACCAACTTTTGGGGGAATTCCTTCAATAAAGTAAAATACACATAAATTCATTAAGGAAAAACGAAAATCTACTTTTTTTGTGCATATGGGAATGAACCAAGGAGTGAATACTGAATACTGTTGTTTCAGGGGTTAATGAGAAAATTCTAAAAATTCTATGACAAAAATATACATTTGAAAATCAGTGTACAATACCTTATCTTGTCTAAAAGTGATGTATTAATCATTGCACACGATATATGACACATTTTTCTGATCAGAAGTATCTATGTAACTTTACTCATGAATTATTCAATGCTTTCATTCACAGTTGATGACTGAAAAATTATTCTAAGTACTATGTAAGTACTACATAAATCTAAATCTTAATGAAAAAGACAATTTTGTTTGTTGTTTGATTACCAGCAGAGCATTCATTTCTTCCTCTCCATGAGTACGCATTATGGAAAAAATTGCTTAATCTGTCAAGATACCACCATCACATGAAACTTGTAAGAATAGTGTACATCAGGTGTCTTTTCTCTTTTCAACTGACAGTGGTTTCCCCAAAGCAAACTCCAAGTTCTTCTATAAGTGGAGAATAACCTTTAAAGATACTGAGAAAGACGAAACACTAAAAAGAAATTTGGAGATACTGAGAAGCCTGAAAATGGTGAAAAATCTTCAGGTCGTGGGAGGCTCACAAAATAAAGAAGTCATGGATATGTGCTATCAAGATGAAATGAAAAACTACGGGCACTGTTAAACAGTCCAGAGCACCTCCATCCAAGATGACAATGAAAACGAAGAACTCAATACTTATTAAAAAAGATTAGAAAAAAATTTAGTTGTATGGACCAAAGAACAGAATCTGAAGTCAGTACTGCAAAGCTCAGGTGGCACTCACCTAATGGTAGCCTCTCATTATGCAGAATCCATAATGTATAGATGAGTACAGTATGCTCACTCATGATGTTCAATCAGTGCTATTCATGAAGCTTAGTTATAAAACAGTAATAGTGCATACATGAAAAATAATACAGTGCAGACTTTTCATCAAAAGTGGGACTTCAGTGTTGGCTAGTGTAGACTTTTCATCAAAAGTCTGACTTCTGTGTTAGCTAGGAAGAGAACTCCCTTTTAGCTATGGCAACATATTAAGTTACACCAAATTCACTTATAATTGTCTTCTCTAAGAATGCAATCCTTGTAATACAAAAGGGAGATCAATGTTTTTGAGCTTACAATATAATCTTCAGTCTAATATGACATATGGGTAAAACATCCAAGTCTTAGTGCTCTAATTTTTCTGAGCAAAACAAATGGATATCAAAACTTCTTTCAAAGGTCCTAACTAAAGACACAAAGTTTTCTAAGACATTCAAAGGACTTATCACAGATCTTTAACATTTGATACAACTCAGACAACCAATGATACAACTCATACAACTAAACTAATAAAGAATCAGGAACGTTTCTTCTACCAACATATAAGCTAAATGTTGTAATGTCTAGTAACTACCCTTCTAAGACTACCATTTATTCCAATCTAAAACTGGTAGAGATTTCTCACTTGAATGAGCAAGATACCACAATTCCCAGAAATATGGATAAAAGAAATCAATCCTAAGCTAAACAATAAGTAAATAAACTGTCCTATACTTTCCTAAAACTGATGTAAAAGATTTCCTTCTGACATGAAAGATTTTGTTCATCCAAAGAATGGTTACTGATAATGATGTTCCCATTTAAAGAAAATAGTACAGCAAACCAGATAATGTTTCTTACAGCCTCTAAATATTATTTGGAAATAAAATTCATAGCTTCCTGATGATTATCTTTGATATACCTTTACAGAATGCAAGCTTAGACAAGAAGAGAAAACTGAAATTTGCCCCTGAGGACTCAAAACAATGTCATGGAGTCAATTATGATTTTTCTATGTCAAACAATAAACTATACCCTTAAAACATCCATATATGTGGGGTAAAGGAAAATTGTTAACTAGTGTGAAAGCCTTCTGTAAAGGAGCAAATGCATGTGTAAGAGTGGATAAAGAGACGAGTGAAAGTATCAGTATATGAGTGGCTGTGAAGCAGGGCTGTGTTGTCACCATGTCTTTCTAACACATATATATAGGGATGGAGTGATAAGAGAGTTGAAAGCAAAACTAAGGAAAGGGTGCGTGGAGATGGAGTGTGGTAATGATGTATAGTGGCTAGTGACAAGCCTGTTTGAGGATGATAATGTGTTATTTGCTAAGAGTTGCTGAAGGTAATAAGAATGTTTTATGATGTGTGTAAGCATACATGATTGAAGGTAAATTCAAGTTTAAAGTAAATCAATGGCGTCTACAACAAAACTGAAAGTATAGATAGAAGAAAGAGTACTAAACAGTATTATATATACAGAGGGGGGGGGGGAGAAAGATTGAAAGAGGTGACTGAATATACATGGGAGCTATCTTTTTTAAGTTTGGTGATATGGAAGGAGAGATAGGGGAAAGAGCAGTGCATGGAAGAAGAGTCACTGGGTCCCTTAAAAGATCACTGAGGGGTAGAGGTATAAGTATGGAAGTGAAGAAAGGATTAAAGAACAGTACAGTCCTTCAAATTCTGACCTAGCCGCTGAAATATGGACATTGAATGAGTCACAGAGGTAAAAAATCCACATAATGATTCGGTTTGGCAGGAAATGCAATGGGAATGAATTGCACAGTGGTAAAGTGGATGAAAAGAAATATTTTGAGGTGGTTTGGGCATATAGAAAGAATGTAAGACAGGGAGTTTAAAAGGAGAGTGTATGATAGTACAATTAATGGGGACGGTGCAAGAGGAAGACTACCTGTGACATGGGGAAACAGAGTGGAAGACTACTGAAGCAAGAGAAATGGTGAAAGATTGCATGTAATGATGTATGTGAGAGAAGCACATGTGGACAGGGATAAGTGGAGACTCTTCTGCCTTTTGATGGGAGTTCCCAGAGGGAACAGTCATCAAAGATACTGCAAGACAGGTGAACAATAGAGTAAAAATTTCATATGGATGAGTATTAGCAGTAAAGGTTTATAAACAATGTTACTTGAAGCCACACATTAAGAAAATGCTATCCATGCAGAAATAATTCTGACATTTTCGTAACAACAGGCCCTGACCAAATTCATAATCCTAGTAAAAGATCAAGAAAATCAATTTGAAAGTGAAGGCTAAAACTTGCTGGAAAGCAGATTATAACAATATGGTCACTAAATAGCAAACAAAGTCAATCATTCAGCAGCAGACAACAAAATAAGTTTACTCTCCCAGCTAGATATGTACTGTAAAAAAGATAACTATTCAGGGAAAATCTGGAAGAAAGGAATGTAAATGATATCATATCATGCTAGAGTTATCAGACTCCATTCCCTTGTCATTTTTCATGGAGATTATATTGTCATCAAGGAAGTTCTTACAAAGGAGTCCATTTACCACCTCCTGATTGTATTGCAGCCTCATGGCTGCAGAAGCCTCATAAAAGGTATCCTGGGACTGGATAAATATATGATGCAAGAACATGCCATGAAACAGAATGTATAAAAAAAAAGTCAAGTACAAAGTAGAAAATAATCTTCAGAAACTATCGTTGGAATACATGAAATGTGCCAAATACCTGCAGCATTTTTGAGGACGGTCATGCACTGTGTATGTTCTCCTTGTTCAGCCAAATCAAGGGCAGTAAGGCCATTTGCATCTTTTGCTAAAAGGTCAGCACCATGGTCAAGTAGCAAACGGACATTTTCCACAGCACCATGCTCAGAAGCTATGTGCAGGCAAGTCTGAAACATGGTACAATAAATGAACTGATGAACCCTATATCACAACTTAAGCAATAATGCCGAAAATATTATCCCACAATGATTTGTAACTATATGCAGCTGCACTTAAAGAATCATATGTGAATACAAAGAAGGCTAAAAATTTGTAAATTGAAGGATAGAATAGAAGGAATGTTACTGCAAAAATGTTATATCCATTGTGTGACAGACACATAAAAAAGATGGAATGAATGTTCTGGATAATCATGGTAGACCGAAAGGCACTAGTCACCAGTGGAATTACCAGCTAATAAAATGCAAATGAGCGGCAGAAAATTTTCTCAATGGTAAGTTTTCCCGTGTTTAATTTATCTCGTTGGAACCACATTAGAGTACCACTTGATCTACTTCATATTCTTTCTTAATGATGTTATAACCACTGCTAATTCCTCATTTCTAAACCTTGTTTTTTTAATTTTGCTCCTCATTTCTCTCTACATTACCTCATCTGCAACTCTCTAACATCAGGATCATAGAGATTTCTTATGTAAATATGGTTATTTAATGCATTCATTGATGAAGTAGAGATAAAACAGCAAAAATTATTTACAATATAATCCAACTTAAAGTAAGCTATACAGTGTACATAAATCACATAATCATACTTAAGAATGGAAACAAATACTTCAAGGCAATGATGGGCAGGTTTGCAAGGTGTGCAATAAGTCGCTGAGGGAAGATGTACGTATATACAGGCAAATAATTTACGAGTTAGACATGAAAGAAAACTTAGGAAGTAAACCTGAGAGGGACAATACAGTTATCTAAAGACTGAACTTTTGTAAGAGTGGAAAAAGTGAGCTATTTATAAGAGCATTAGAGATAACATTCTAATCTTAACATAATATGATTGCAGGTAACATAAAAGACATGACTTATACTATTAATCATATGGCCACAAAACTGCAAACTCTTGAGATGAGACAATATTTCTGAAAGAGTGATACAGTTCATAAAGATATAACAAATGTATAAATAGGAATTGGATAGAAATGCAAGAATGGAATAAAAAACTCATAAAATACAATATGATTTAATTGGCAATAAAGCAAAAAAATGTAATGCTAACAGAACAAAAAAATCAATAAATAGTTAAGACAGAATGGGATACTGGATACTGTCCATAGCATTAATGTGAGGAAGAGATTTCATGTGTACAAGAGCAAAGAAATTCAAAGATAGCCTAAACCTATTTTTGGTTATTATCTCTATATGTAAAATATCATTCTGAATATCAGTCACGTCTTGAGACATTCACGGTATATGCCTTATGCCAAATTTAATATCAACTGACTTGATGAAAACAAAAATTATTGCATTCAACAGAAAACTATGGAGAGGAAAAGGAATATCCTGTTAAAGAATAATATGCAAATATGACTTAATCAATCAATATGAAAATGTGTCGAAATCATAATGTGTACTGAAGATTCTGCAACATTCATCTTTTTTAACACAAGAAACAACAAAAAGGCAGAGATAATCTACATCTTGTTATCAGTACATCAATGCCCTACAGTACAATATTTGAAAATCCATAATTCTTGAAAGGAAGCAATGTTTGGATTTTGGGGTTTTCGCATAACCATAACTGGGTGTTGAACATACTTAATTCCGCTTAGATATAATTTGTAGTAATAAGCAATGCTAAGAATCATGTATGGGCTTGCCCAGGTTCAAATCCTAAGCAAGGGTATGTGGACTGTAGCTAAACCCAGCTGTTCATACTCCCTTGAGATCTGGTTAATAAATGGGCACCAGTCTTGTGCTGGGATTATGGGATTATCTATCTATCTATCATCTATCTATCTATCTATCTTATTTATTTATTCATTTATTTTGCTTTGTCGCCGTCTCCCGCGTTAGCGAGGTAGCGCAAGGAAACAGACGAAAGAATGGCCCAACCCACCCACATACACATGTATATACATACACGTCCACACACACAAATATACCTACCTATACATCTCAATGTATAAATATACGTACACACACAGACATATACATATATACACATGTACATAACTCATAGTCTGCCTTTATTCATTCCCATCGCCACCCCGCCACACATGGAATAACAACCCCGTCCCCCTCATGTGTGCCAGGTAGTGCTAGGAAAAGACACTTACATGAAGTAAATAATGTTTGTATGTCTTACCCGTCCTTCAGCCCTGGGTCCAGAGGCCATGTTAACATCAGCCCCAGCCTGAAGGAGGATCCTGAGACACCTGGAGGCCTCAGTAGTGGCTGCAGCATGAAGTGGGGTGCGTCCCCAGGCATCCCTGCAATCCAGATGAGACAGCTGGTCACCATTCAGCAGGTCTTCTAACAGCTCTGCATTGTCCCACAGAGCAGCCTGGAATATGAGGTTCAGAATTAGCATGTACTATGACCACAGAAGGATCACAATGACCTTAAATGACACAAATGACATCAATTACGAATCTAGAAGGTGCCCAAATAAAAAAGATAGTGTACAGTGTTAAAGATGAATCTGATTTAATGTATGTGTGTTTAACATGAACTAAAAATATCATAACTACAGAGTTACAAAGAATAACATTTATATATATAAGGTAAATACAAATAATATTCTTTGTAACTCCTCTATCACAAAAAAAGCTTTTACCCCAACACATCACTCATATACAGTCATTAAAGTAAACAAACGAAATATGCTACAAAGTTAAAGGCATAGTCCTTTCACAATCATCCTCATAATAAGACAGGTTTCTCTTTGCGTGTTTCGATAAATAAGAATCATAATCGTCCTGCTACACAATTGAACCATCAACTGCAACCAGTATTCCTTTCAGCAGTAACCATATAATGGTATAATCATCTCTCACTATTCATACGATACATACGAAACTTTAGGATTATATACATAAAATGTCTTACAGCAGTTTCATGGAGTAACAGCTGGAATCAAACTGTCATTCTAGTAATGACTTATGATCCTACCTAATTACTAAAGACGGAGGAAAAGATGTTTTTTAAATGGTAACCGGGTTCAAGCCACAAGCCCTGAAAGGAAGACACATATATTGTTTCTTCCAATGAGCCCATCAAGCCCTATGCCAATTACTGTCTGAGAGAAAGATCTTAATCAGTTGATGAGATAAAACGAACATCAGGTAATGACCTGATACAGGTTGCTTCAAAGTTACTAGGCAGGGATGAAGGTAACTCAAACCAAAATAATCTGCAGTAACTGTAGCAGTTCAAGATGCTCCGTGTTCGGGTACATAATGTCAACCAATCTGGTTGCGTGGCTCTCATCAATAAGAGGTTAATGGTATTTCCAGTGGCAAACGCGTCAACGAACTGGGCATAATTCTACAGTACCTCTCGGCTGCTTCCTAGATTTCATAATTGAAGGGATTCCAGAATATAATAAGGTCCATAACTCAACAAGTAATCTCAGACTATAATAAGGTCCCATAATTCAGCAAAGTCCTCAGTAGTGCTGAGCCTTTCCAACTAATCTGAGACTGCCACTGCATACTCCTTCTCACCATTCATCCTAAGATTTTCGAAAAACAAACGCCAACTTCTTTGATGTGTGTTTAGAGATCCCGGCAAATAGCCATCAATATTCAGTACTCTGCCCGATACAGTCTTAGAGAGGAAGAAGGTATACATATTCTTGGTTCTAAAAGAACAGAGGCTAAACCATGTCTGAGAGGCAGCCCTTTTAGCACCAATCTCTCCAATGAGTTCCTTAGGACACCTGAATTTTGCATGGGGCATGTATCGTACCAAGTGATCTAACAAGTATTCAGCACACATAACTCAAACAAATGCCACCTCAGCAACTCGCAACTCTCCTAGTATCTACATCTATTGTCAAATGACTTTATGATGATATCCCTAACACAAACATATTCTATAAGGAAGAGAAAGAAATATATTTTAGCTTTATAAAGGAAAACAGGAGGAATTTACTATACCTAATGTGTCACTACGAGGAAAAAAAAAACATACAAATCTCAACTTCTCGGCATTCAGATCCTTGAGTTTAAGCCTTTGCATTCTTTTAATGAGCCGTTTATGCGACTACATGCCCCCAAATCTATTCAGTTCGTCATCTCTATTGGGTATACCAACAGAGTATCATTTCTACTGGGTATGCCAACAAAGTATCATCTCTACTGGGTATACCAACAGTGTAAGTATAAAGCTTCCATCACGAATTCTTCTCGAGTTACTGTGCTACCAAGAACGTCCACAGGCAGACAGACGGAGGCAGATGTGATGACAATGTCCCGCGTACACTTTTGTAGAGGCGCGACATAAAAATACCCAACTCCATTAATCCAGTATTCCACATGAGACAGTCTAGTTCTGAACACAGTGGAACGAGAAATGGGTTCATTTTTGCTCTGCCGCTAGTCCAGGTCTCATAAATTTCACAACTCGTAATGCGTATAGAGCATTGTACAGCACTGTATGCTTGTCTCCGCATGAAACCTGATAATTTGCAAAAATTTACCCTTTTTCTGTAAGCTTCGATCTGTTTGTCTTAATCTTGACGGTGGGGCTCGAGCGATAGGTTAGGAACAATGTCCTCTCCCAGGCCTTTCTCACGTACAGAATCCTAATGCTCGTTTCCTGCTGGATGATAACCATATCGACGCCTCCTCTCACTGTGTGTGTGTGTGTGTGTGTGTGTGTGTGTGTGTGTGTGTGTGTAGAAGTAAAGAGACGGTACATATATACGAAGTTGAGACGGAGCAAAACGAGTGTAAAACTCCTTGTAACATACAGTGATGACTTTGTGCTTGGGCATGCTACGTGTTCCATGACTGTATAATCAATAAAAGTAAAATAAACAGCATCAATCAGCAATCAATCAGGATCGTAACACACTAACAAGGTTAAAACTAATACATACAAACCTTCGTAGCGGAATCTACCATAGAGATGAGACACAAATAATGGATTACTTCATAAGTATAACAACACCCACCTTAAACCACAAACGGCTTCTGAATGATGATCATCAACCAACCTTCAGAAGTACTCCACTGGTGCTGAGGGCAGCAGCGAGGCTTTGGTCTGGCTCGAGGTAACAACAAGTCTTGGTGCCGTGGTCGTCCTCCGCATCATCCTCTTCCTCGAGGGTTACCTCTTGCTGTATCAGCCCGGGCTTGAACCTCTCCACCACCGACAGCATCAGCTCGCGGAACGAGCCAAAGAGAGGAAGCCTCTGCTGACTTTGAACTATATCCCTCATGGTTATGTGCAGTCACGATAAGTTCAAGGCCATGATGGTCTCATGCAGTTGCTCATGTTCACGTTACGTTACGGATAAGTTCATGTCCGCGCAGATTCTTGGCGGATCATTTCCGCATAAATTACAGAGCTCATATCCACAGTTAATCGCCAATAACTGTTTGCACCATCATGGAAAGCTCAGTGTCATGTTGTCATGGGGCATTCATGCCATCTCCCGTTTACAAGGTAAGTCTGCTACTGCCAATATCCACAGAGGGGCATTAAACGATGCGGCTTCTCATTTCCTTTGGATTATCCGGCTTCACTAGATCCACTTCCAATAATTACACCTTTGCAAAATTCCATGATTTATCATCAGTAACGAGTTTAAAATTTGTTTTAACTTTCCTCGAAGATATATAGTCGTTCAAAATTTACAAACTGAAAAAATGAAACCATCATCAATGTCTACAACCCTGTTGCATCTAACGTTAGCCGAAGCCCAGCCCTAGAATTCCAATATATATATATATATTTCCTTTTATTCTTACAAATCGAATGGGCTCACTATCTACGAAGATTTAACTGCAAACCCACCTTGAATAACATCCACAAATTGAGCCATACACAAACCCAGATTTCGCTTGCTGCAGAGTATATTATATGTGCCATTATCTTCGGAAATCGGTAACCATTAATGTTTTAGACATCTTTTTTTCCAGCCAAAAGTAATGTATAAACCTAAACCTTCCTGATGACTGAGACAAGGTAAGACAGCCAGGTACCTTACTTAGAAACAAACTTACCCCTAGTTCAGTGTGGTAGCCGAAGAAATGCTTACGAAATCAACGACGTTCTGCAAACTAGGCGCTGAAACACGCCAAGGTTGCTCGTTAAGTGACGCTACTCCCAGTCCAAAGCCCACCTTTTCGTGATCTCTGTCACCATGGACCATCAAATATTACTTTATAGATTCACAAGTGGTTCATACAGGAGGGTACAAATAACCTGTTTTGTTCTCAAGCCTTTTGCAGCAGAACGAGTCTCGTGAGAATCACTTTTACCCAACCCACCAGATTCTACTCAAACTATTCCAACATCAAATAGTATCTCCATCTCCAAAATGGGTTTATCCTGTCTATAACGCTCGTAACTCGTTCTCAGAACATTGTCAATACACACTTCCATCGCTAATATATATATATATATATATATACACTAAAAAATCACGATAAATCCACGCTAACTACACTATCCATTCTGAGGTTGTTTATTGCAGTGCAGTTTAAAACTAAATGCACTTACCAATACAATCCCATTTACTGAAGGTTCTCCAGTCCACATCAGGCTCACTAGCAATTTCTTGTTCGGAGAATTAAAATAATTCCAGATTAGTCCCAAACTCCTACACACAGCCAAGAATCAATTTTACTTAAATGACTAACAAACCGGGAAGCCATACAGCTGTTGTAATTCGAGAGCCCCTCAATAAACACCGCTTTAATCTCATATAACACAACGATTAATGCGTCGAAAGGGTGTAAAAAAAAATACCGAACGTTATACTACATTACCCAACGCGTCGTATGAATTTCAAACTTCCGAATGAGGCATATGCCTAAATATCTAATCCCTAAAGTGTTTCTCGGTCACCCATAACATTACAGCTGGTGTTGGAACAGCAGCAGCAGCAGCAACAACAGCAGCAGGAGGAAGAATAGAATGTGGAGAGGCTGTTTGCGTCAAGGCGCGGGCTTCGGTAGATTGGATGCTGTACTTTATGGTCTACATATGCCACTATGATGTTGGTAATCTCTCCAAGAAGTGTGCGTCGACCGCCCCACACGGCTCTCGCGGTTAAGGTAACACGGCTATTTCCTTAGCAACGACCAAATGGTGAAGAGGAGGCACTACAAATATCGTATTGCTGCAGAGGATAACTTCAAATTTAAAATTTACCTTGGGAAAAGCAAAACCCTACTTTCATACCCCTCCTCCAGTTCCCCACCCGCTCCTGCTCTGTTCCTCACTTGCCAACATCCCTTTCCTTCTTATACCCCTTCCAACTTCACAATCCGTCTCTCTGGTTTCTTTAATCCCTTACGTTCTCCTGCCTCGCTCTTCTCTCCTAAAATCTACCTATATCAAGCTCTCACTCTCTCTCTTTCCGGCTTTGTGTAGCCCAGCTCCAAACGCACACTAAATCACAAACTCCTCTTCCCCTCCTGTACCCTCCCAAGCACTCTCCCTCTCCACGCAGCACGTCTCTCAACCCGAGCCGTGTCACCTGCAGTTCACGCGAGTCACCCCTTACCTCAGACTATAACAACACTCGCCTCATTTTCACATACCTAAAACACCATTACCACAATTTCTTATCACAGATCCAACAAGTAGTATATAT
>JAUTXX010536824.1:0-10797 GCA_032273605.1 Panulirus laevicauda | reverse complement strand
CTCTCTCTCTCTCTCTCTCTCTCTCTCTCTCTCTCTCTCTCTCTCTCTCTCTCTCTCTCTCTCTCTCTCTCGTACAGAGCAAATCAAGGTATATAATGGAGAAACATGCAGAAGCCATGAACACAGAGGAACAAGAGAAAGGACCAATAGGAAAAAGGAAAAAGATCAGGCGAGCAAGAGTGGAAGGATGCGAGAGGAAGAATCCTAAGTCAGAGGCGTGGCAGGAACCATTACAAGAGAAGCAGCAGGAGAATGGAATACGATGATAGTACAATAAAGAGAAGGAAAAGAGCGAAGGCAGGAAATACGAAAGGGGTGTAAATAGGAGGGAAACACTGGACTGATATGGGTGGAATGAACGGATACTGATGGGTAACCAGGAGGAAGGAGGGTAGAGAGATGACAAGGCAGGAGGATGCGAGGTGGAGGGAAGGCCACAGAGAGGAAGGAGCGGAGCGGGGTGGAGGGAAAGGAGGGTAGGTGGGTAGGGCCGGCTGTTAATAAAGTCATTTGAGAACATGACACCACGCGCAACGCCATCACTCACGCCCCTCCTTAGGAACACTTTACCACTCACATCACCCACCAGTTGTCGCGTACCGTCGCTGTCAACAGCACCGAAACACACAGCCAGCCGACAGGGCCATCAGCAGTGCACCGACGCTGCCCGCAATACTAGTACCAGAGAGCCATGCAACAGAGCCGCCAGTCGTCGAGTACTAACACTGCCAAAGGTACTGCCATCACATAGCCAGCCAACACGGTCACCAGTGAGGATCACAGTGTCATTTGGGAGCACGGCAGGAAGCCAGGGGAAGACTATGACAAGGAGCGGCAGACGTAGTAGAAACCTGGCTTTGTGACTGTCACCGTGATGAATGACTGTAAACACTAGCTCGTCAGATGCTGTAACTCCTCCACACGCTGGGTGCTGTGCGTAAGTCTCATGCGACGGAAAATCGTATAAGAAAGCTTTAGCGAAAGGCTGAGTTGCGGGGTTAGAGAAGTGCCGCAAAATCAAGGTACGTGTTAGGTAAACTTTAAAAAGAACAACTGCACCCAGTATGTATTACATAATATCCTCAGCCTACTTTCTCGTCACGTCATGGGCTATTTTTCCTCCCCGTGATTCGGTATGTGGCCGCGCTCCCAGAGGGATCACATGCCACTTTTCAGAACGAAAATACAGAAAATCTGTACAGTTTTCCATGTTGCGGACCAGACGCCCGCCCACCACAGCACAGCACGACAATCTACAGCAGCAGTACTCATCATCATCATCATCATCATCATACATGCATCTTTAACCTGGCAGGAAGGTTCAAAAATCCTCCAGACTCTCAGGCAGAACTGAATTTGTATCTTTCGTTCAACATGCATTTAAAACTACATACATCTGCGTGCTAATGGGTATATGTATGCCAGTCAGTTCACGATATTCAGTTTGAACATCTGTTATTCCTGAGGTGAACTCTGCCTCCGAGTCCAGGTTCTTCAGACATTCTCTACATCTTCAAAAATCATGGACAAGCAGCAAGCAGTTGACACAAGACCCTGGGTCGTGCATGCCGCCCTACTGATGCCACACCCTCGGCTACCATACACTGACCAACTACTGTCACAAACCACCTCATCACTCCCCATCTACGAGGAACAAAATGAATTAAAAGTGGCGTTCATTTTTCTCCAACACACACACACACACACACACACACACACACACACACACACACACACACACACACACACACGTTCAAAACAAACATACTTAAAAAGTAAATATACGCAGCAGGTACACACGACGTATTCAAAATGAGAACAAATCCTTCATCTCATCTGTTTCAAATTCATAAAAGCTGTGAAGCTTGTTGTACAAACAACAGTAATAAACTAAGAGGCAACAAACTACATTTAATATCAAAATACAAACCAGTGAAATCACCCTCCCCCTAGCGTCTACTCTGAGCAGTCTTCGAAACTATAAAACGAACATAAACCAAGCAATGAGACAGACGCACCTCAAATAATATATGTCAGTTCAGCCCCGACTCTCTACCCGCAGCCAACTCTCAGAATCAAATAGGTCTGCCTGCAAAGCAGCAAACCTTCCACTACTGGGAAATCATTAATCTCCCTCGAGAATAAAAAACGTATAATGATCTATCTACATGTGAGGTTCCACGCCGTGAGGTCAAAGACACCTCAGCCATGGCGGGACATCATAAAGCAGCTACTGACACCGGAAGCGTTGCCAGACTGCAACACAGGAAGTCTAGATCTTCTGACAATGTTACGCATCTTTGGAGGATGTTATATCTTGACCAGCGGTTGTCGAAGTTACATCATATCCTGCCAGTCTTCTGCATCGTACCGATTAATATTACCACAGTAGCCACATTTCCGATACGGTGCCTAAGTCTACACTCATGTACCACCGAGTTAACATATATTTGGCTGACTCACAAAACCACACTAATACACAGGTTTCATCAAATCTCCAGGCACAGTGCGCAAGCCCAAAGTGATGTGTTATGCTACCGCCGGGCGCTTAAACGGGCGGTACAGGATATATATCCCGTGTGTATTGTAACTGCGCACAGGGTGTGTGTGTGTGTGGCACGAGTCAATACTCACAGTGGATGATGCACCACTGGGGAACTAGACAGGAGGTCGACACTGTGAATGACGCACTACTGGGGAACTAGACAGGAGGTCGACAGCCGGCCGAGAGGCTATGTTCATAGACGTCCGGGAGCTACAGTACAGCCCTGGGAAGCCTTGGGCCCAGCTGGCCTCTGCAACCCGCAGATAACGCAACATGATAACACTTCCGGTGAAGTCAGCGTCTGGAGTAAGGAGTCTGGGTATGTTTCCCTCACAGACCAAACACCATCCCTCCTACCCTACCTTTTGATTTCATTTGTGCCTGCATCACCTGCTAGTTTACTTTGCACCCAATGCTCACCCTGTAAGCGGGTGGTGAAAAAGCATTACACAGGTCACCAAGAAACTTTGTCAAACCCCTGTGGCTGATATTACATAAAAAGTTGCAAAATTAGTTCATGGTATGTGTTTGATTACATACATAGTCTTTCATGGGGTCAGTTTTATCGACGAGATCACCATCATCCACCCAACCTAGGATGGGTGTTGTGGGTGTTGTGGATGGGATGGAGCGGTGTAACTAAGAGGTACACACAAACACGTTTAACAATAACAACAGCAGTGCTTCATGTTCAGGGTCATAAAGTGAGATAGCCCAGGGACAATGAATTACTGATGGTGCAGGATTACGGTGAAGGAGAGAATGAGTGAGATAGGTTGAGTAATACGAGACAGATTTGGCAGGGGTAGCGTGATGCTAGTGAGGGTGTGAGACGATGCAGGATTATGTGCGATAAGTGCGTGGCTGCCGAATCTACGTGAAGCACCTGTAGGAGGTGGATGTTGCGCGCAACGCAGCTCCTGAAGTGTGCCGCGGCTGTTGGTTTGTGCTTGGGTTACAAGAGGCTCCTCGAGTTGTGCTAGGGTTGCAGGAGTGCCGCAGGCGTGGCTGTAGGTCCCTTGTTGTTACAGGTGCTGCTCGTGACAGGCGAAGCGATGTCCCACGCGAGTCCTGCTGAAGGTGGACGTCGGAAATGAGGAACCATGAGGACAATTGCAAGGAAGATGAAATATCAGAAGTCACCCTGGGACTTCTACTGACGAAGGAGGCGCTCTACGGGCGGTTTGAGTCTGAAATCACATGGCCAAGGCTTCAGGTAGCGGCGGAGTGCCACACTTATTGTCTAGAGCGAGTCAACTGCATGACTGACGTTCTGCTGTGATGCCCCGGATGTATGAGAGGCAGGAAGGTCAGGTCATGAGGACAGTCTGGGAGGAGAAGCTGTTCCCAAAGGAAAATGAAGACGTCGCGGCGTCATGTTGCAAAATCTGACCTCTCTCCGTGCTCTTGGACTGAGGTCATATCCGTAAGAGTGGCTCTTCTCATGGGAAGGGTCAGGTCATCTATCTAATGGAAATACAAAACCAGCTTCTGACCGGCCACCGTCGAACAACGACTATGGGTGTCATAAGGTGATACTACTGGTCCACTTGCGGGCTGGGCCACCAAGTCAAGGCGCCGTCAGTTCGGTGACACTTTTTGGAGCGGCAGTGGGTCGTTACATGGATAACACCTGACATGAACAAAATGCTCACACGACTTATTCTAAACTGTAGAATTTCCTGCGGTGAGCGCTACGTGGCAGTCTTGCCTTTTGGCAAAAATCTCGTCGAAGGTACTCCGAGATTAGGTAATCTCTCTATGGGGTAGAGACGAACAAACCCCTACAACACACACACCAGCTGAACCATCAACAGAAAAACCCCACCGCCAAAGCAGCCAACTCCACCTGCTGGGGACTCAATCCGTACTGGGTTTAAGTTCCCCTCACAGGTGCCCGCTGTCAGCCCTTTAAAATCAGAAAGAAATCGGGCCAGTTGCAATCTGGCCTCCCACACTGCTGTGCGCCGCGCCCCTGCCAAGTACTGCAGAAGGCGGAGACACGGAGTTTCGTGTGGAGCCGCCACGTCTACCTCACCTGCCCACCACAGTCTTGACACGACCTTCACTATATGAAGAATAAACTGATAAGACAACACGTAACACAAACACTATACACAGAGTGTGGAAAAAAGCAATTCAAAACTATTCTTGAGACCAATGGCTAACAAATAACAAAAGTGTGAATTGCATGAATTCACTAAAATTCGACTTACATCATACCAAGCAAACAGGAAATGCCTTTCCTTCGGGAGATCTCTTCATTAAGAATAATATGCTTCTCTCCCTCCCTCACACCGCGAACACAAAAAGCTGGCAGGTAGGCGGAGCCAGGTCCGTGGGCGTAGGTGTGCGGCGGGGGATGTAGAGACGAGAAAATGCCGATCAGGTGTGTGATCCTTGGCGGAGGAAGATAGCTGGAATACAAGAAAACTGGTGCCTGGAGGTGGGGCTAACAGGAAGCTGGTGCTCGAAAGTGATGCTTAAAGGGGGCTGGTGCTTAGAGATGCTTATTAGGAGGTCCGTAAGGAACACAAGGAACCAGAGTTAAAGTGATGGAGCCAGGAGCCCAGGGTGAGGAACGAGTGAGAACAGATGACTGGGAGGACAAGTAGCGACAACTCGGCAGTCCCTCTGGCTGGAGTGCTTCCTCAAGCGGGAAAGCTTCTGGTGAGTCCCTCCAGCTGGAGTGTCTCTTGAAGGTGTCTCCAGTGGAGGTGTCTCGTGGGTGCCTCTTGCTGAAGTGCCTCTGGTGGAAGTGCACTGACGGGAAGTACTTCAGGTGGGAGTGCCTCTGACAGAAGTACCTAATACGGGATGCTGACTTTTGAGTCATCAATGATGTACAACGTTACCCTGACCCCATCAGCTTGCCCAGGACGGCAGCTCTTCATCGTGCCTTCCTCCGTGGCATCAGCCGGTGCCAGGAAGGGCCACGCAAGCCCAGCTTCGCCCTCGCCTCCTCACAAGGTATTAATAGTTCCAGCTCTCCTCCTAAGGGAATCAACGACCTAAATTATGACCGGCGGCTGATGTTTAAATCTCACGCGCGGCACGCGAGGCGACCCGATAATCCTGCTGGCTGGTCCTCAAATCCTACACCCAAGCAGGGTACCCAGGTAACTCTGCCGACTGATCATTAAATCCCAGACATGGGTAGGACACCCAGGTAACACAGCCAGATGGCCTTTACATTCCAGATACAAGTAGAACATCCAGGTAAGACTGGCAGCTGGTCTTCAGATCTCAGACACATCTGGACGTTGAGATCAGTGCAGCGGTTGAGCCTGAAATACATAACTCCTGTGGTAAATAAATTGACAAAGACAAATGATCATTCTCGACATGTTATGACATCCATCCATCAGCCTGGAGTTCATACAATGAGTTAACACCTGACCTTTATATTTCGCCTGGACGACACTGTGGATGTGGACATGTGATCACCTGTGCCGGACACCTGGCAGGACCCCAGCACATTTACCCACGCTCCCCAGCGGGTATTAACACGGTCTGCCACCTCTTGTCCTGCCACACACACTCACTGTGTCATCCACCCCTCACCCTATACTCTACATCGTCCACTTCTCACCCTCTACACTGCATCGTCCACCTCTCACCCTCTACACTCAGTGCATCATCCACTTCTCACGATCTACACTCACTGCATCGTCCATCCTATACCCTCTACACTCACTGCATCGTCCATCCTATACGCTCTACACTCACTGCATCGTCCACCACTCTTACCTTCTACACTCGCCACTCTCTACACCCATCCACACTCAGGTGTTTGTCCTTCGTAATCATGTCCCTTACTAGTACTTTACCGTGCCAGGCTGGTATAATGTTAATGTTTTACCCGAGAGTTTCTAGGTGTGTGTGTGTGTGTGTGTGTGTGTGTGTGTGTGTGTGTGTGTGTGTGTGTGTGTGTGTGTTTATATATGTCTGTTTATTTATGTGTTGTTGCTTGGCTTTACAAGTTAGTGACGCAGGTGATGAACAGTATTGTCAGTGGCTGGGCTGCACCTGCCTCCAACGCAACTTAAACTTTTAAATTGTCTCATGAAAATACGAATGAATTTATTCTATTGTGTTAGAATTGTCTTTTTTATTTTCGCTATATGGTCATTAGAGAGGTTATCATTTCTACACATAAGCTGACGTGAATAGTGCACGAGTCGCTGTGCCATGTTATGGTCAATGTGTCTTTCGACTTTGTGGCCGCCTCACGTGGTACCAACTGGTTTGATCTGCGGAAGCAGAAATCTTATTGTCCCTTCTGATGACGTCAATGAGGTTTTAGTACTGTAGGAAATCACTGTCACTGTTCCGTGGAAATGGTTATAATGGCGTGACCCTTGACACTTACGGGATTAAACCAGAGATCAGAACATCATACCTAAGGATCGTGTCGTCGAGGTCAGGTGGTCGTACCGTCGTGGTTTCCGCCTTACAGTCGTAGTAAAAGGCTCGTACCGTCGTGGTCAAGGGTCGTACCGTCGTGGTCAAAGGTCGTACCGTCGTAGTCAAGGGTCGTCTAGTCGCGGTCAAGGGTGAACAAGTATGGTAAAAGATGTTTCCAGTGTGGGATGGAGGACCTTCTTGCTCGTACAGCTGGTGTGAAGATTCTGGCAGCCTACAGTGTCATTACTGGTGACCTGTGGTGCTTGTGTAGTGTGTCCTGTGCTTAACCTCAGGTGCATCCCTAACCTTGGCTTCACCTGTTGCCGTGGTCTTAACTTTGCCAACAGCTGAGCCCTTGACTGCACTAAGGCCGTGCCCCTTGGCTTTATTCTGCTGAGGACTGGGGCGGCGCGCGGGGCAAGGTGGACAATGCCTGTCCTTGGCCTGGTTGTCGCACGCCTGCCACGTCCCCGTCCGCCCGCCCGGGAGCGTCTGCTGCCCCTTCCTGCTGGCGTGATGTTCCCGCTGACCCTCCGCTTCTGCTCTTCCCTGGTACTGGTACTGATCCGCCTGAGCTTCCACGGGGGCTCCCGCATGACGTCATGTGCCTTATCACAAACATTGTCTTATCTAACTGATAAACAGAATTCACTAGGGTTATTCCCGTTGGGGATACCTCATCGCAGAATGACGTAGATCATTTTTGAATTGGATCTGAAAACCCAGATAAGATTAACTATTGCTGCCAGTGTCAAGTGTGACTGCAGATGGACGTGTTGGGACTTCGATCTCCGAGCCGTTGGTGTGTCTGGGAAGTTGTCAGGTGGTAGGGATGGTGCGGTGAAAATAGTCGCTGTCATCTGAAGATGGTGAAGGGTGGTGGTGGTGGTGTGGTGGCCGTGCTCGGACCTGGTGTTGTGTCTTGTTCATCCACAGCTGAACACGAGGCAGCTCATGGTTGGGGATACTGATCCGTATGTGAGCACGGGGCGGTTTGTTGTTAGGGCTACAGGTGCACATCTAAACACCAGGGTAATTCATGGTCAAGATATAACAACATAAGGATTATTATCAAGGGTCGACCGGAGATCCTTTCCCACCTTTTTGTTGTGCAGAAGACTTGGGTCGGAAACCAGTTTACACGAAGCAAGTCTGCAGTTTGATAACAACAGGTGGAGACAGTCTGCAACGGTCGTGAAGGCAGGAGGAGCAGTGGCTCAGAAATAAAAGTCGACCGTTGGGGATGGGCTTCCTTAATCTCGTGACTACAGAGAGGTTCCCTCGGGTTAAGGGGGCTCGATCTTAGACCAGAACCTGATGGGTCAAAGGAAGGTCATCATCCATTATACTCACAAGTGACCCTAGTGCTCAACAGCTTAAAGACGAGAAACTCTTTATACATAATGATATATTTTGCCTTCATTTAAAAACTTCATCGATCAATCCACATTAACATTGTCTAAAATTTCTCCCATGCACTCACCATGCAGGAACACTTTCACCACGAGGAGGTACACTCACCATGCGGGGATACACCTGTCATGAAGGAACACGCTCATCACAGCAAGATACACTCGTCAAGTATTGATATAAGGATAATTATCATGCAGAAATATACTGACATGAGGGATACACTCGATATCATGCATGGGTACACTCATCATGCATGGATACACTCACAGGAGGGATATGCCCATCACGCCAGGACATGTAAAACAAGAAATACGATCCAAGTGCAAGGAGAAACTCATCATACATATACACACGTATGTATATAATGATACACTTACTAGATATGAATGCAACACACCTATCCACGCACACACACACACACAGACACACACACACACACACACACACACACTCACACACATTCACTCATCATCAAGGGACACAAGTACTCAATGGTAAGCTGAAAAAAAAGAAAGCTCTGGAAAGGATATCATAACAATCATCTACCACAGACGCACCACACCATGCACTGGATGTTTACCTCTCACTATGACGGTGTCGCACACTGAACACGTAGCCCCCCACCCCCCACCCACCCACCTTGGCACTCTGTCCTGAGAACCTTCGCTATTCACAGCGGCCAGCAGTAACACAGGTATTAAGAATAGCATATACAGAGCAATCATCAATTTCCGAGCCAGAGGCAAAAATGGTGAGCTTCGTAAAAAAAAAAAAGAAAAAAAAAACATAAAGGTGTGCATTCGTTACCCTGGACGACAACTTGAGAGGAGGCGAGATAAAACCGTGCCGGCGCCATGGCCAGGCCCTGAGCACCATAATTAATGGCCGCCACACCACACCTTCACTTCTTTCTTTCTTAAAGTCTTAAACAAACGTCCTTCACCATCATCACACGCTTCAAAAAAATATCTTTCTCCTAAGTTTCAAATAAGATCACTCAACTGCGTGCGTTTCACTCACTCATCATCATTCATTTTATTAAGCTTCAAATACAGTAATCAACTGGAAGGTTCATATATGTGCGAACCTTCACAAAAGTAGGTTTCAAATACTGCCCATCACAGATGAAGGCTTCCAATACTGTCCCTCGCCAAAGACAGGTGCAGCTAACGTCTATAATAATGGTGGCAGGGGTACATTCGTGTCTACCACGGTGCAATTCAATGCCATCCGCCAGTGAGACCTTCAGTATCCCTCACCAAAGGAGGTGTTAAGCGTAACAGGTTTTAAATAATGTCTCTGTTCTACGAGTGGCTTCCGATGGAGACTTCAACAACGTCCCTCACCACTATGGGTTCTAGGTGAAGTCCTTTGAAACTGCAAGATTTAAACAAGAGACTTCAATACAGCAAGCTGCAAACAGTTGTAACCACAACAACCTTCTAACAAAGACCTTCACCAAAGGAAGCTTGAAACGTTCAACACCGCAGAAACCTTCTAGCAATGGCCTTCATCAAAGCAAGCCTCAGACGATGTTTTAACAACCTTCCATCAACGTCCTTCGGCACAGCATACTTCAGTGTACTTACCAAGAGAATTCTGTACACGTCATCACTACAAGATCTTAAAGTATCCTTCACTAAGCTTCAAACAATGTCATTCAACATGATAAGTTTCGCTTAAAGTTACTAAAACAGGCTTCAAACGAGGCAATCCGTCAAAATGGTTCCAAGCGACATCTTCCACTACAACAAGCAAAAATAAAGTGGTCCTCGACAAGCTTCAGACAAAAGGTAGAGCTGAGGTACAACGTGCAGCTGAGATACAACGTTACTATGGGTATAACGTGCAGCTGGGGTACAACGTAAAGCTGACATACAACATTAATATGAGAACAACACAGAGCTCGGGTAAAACATAAGGCTGAGGCTCCACAATGACAGCACAGCGAGAGTGCCACCTCCTCAGCACAGGTCAGGCCTGGGAACTCTACAAGCTTGGAACAGTCTTCGACCAACGTGGAACTACATGTATGGGCTTACGACTCTTTTCTACAGATCTGGGACTATACATATCCACGAGTGAGGGACTATCCATGAAAATCCTGAGGCTACTTGTCTGCAAACTTTACCCAAACTCTCACTGGACTCGTAAGTACAGACACATTTCAAGCCTGGGTTCTCCTTTAACACAAGCGTCAGATCATCTCCAGCAGCCTGGCTAGGATCACATCCTCTGTCACCTGAGAACTTTGTCTAACACGATTTAGATTATAGGGTCTAGGTAACCTGTACCAACACTGTCCTGATTATGGGCCTGGATCCGGATCTCAAAGGACCTACGACAATTTTTCAAAGAGCCTGTGGCATTATCACCACACACACACACACACACACACACACACACACACACACACAAACACACACATACAC
>JAUTXX010536813.1:0-10428 GCA_032273605.1 Panulirus laevicauda | reverse complement strand
CCAAAGTTTCTCCATTCAAACTCACATCCCAACTAGCTTGTCCCTTAACCTTGCTGAATCTAATAACCTTGCTCTTATTCACATCTCTCAAATTTCTAATTCCAAACACTTTTCCGAACTCAGCCACCTACTTCTGCAGTTTCTCACTTGAATCAGCTACCAGTGCTGTATCATCGGCAGACAACAACTGACTCACTTCCAAGGCCCTCTCATCCGCAACAGGCTGCATACTTGCCCTTTTCTCCAAAACTCGCATTTACCGGTCTAACAACTCATCTATAAACAAATTGAACAACCACAGCGACATCTCACACCCCTGCCGCTGACCGACATTCACTGGGAACCAACCAGTCTCCTCTCTTCCTACTCGTACACATGCCTTACACCTTGATAAAAACTTAGCTGCCTATCCCCTTACCGAATGCTCTTAAGTCCTTCCACAAAACATCTCTATTAACCCTATCATATGCCTTCTCCAGATCCATAAATGCTACATACAAATCCCTCTTTTTCTCTGAGTATTTCTCATACATTCTTCAAAGCGAACACCTGATCCACACATCCTCTATCACTTCTGAAACCACATTGTTCCTCCTTAATCTGATGCTACGTACATGCCTTCACCCTCTCAATCAATACCCTCCCATACAATTTTCCAGGAATACTCAACAAACTTATTCCTATGTAGTTTGAACACTCATCTTTTATCCTGTTTGCCTTTGTACAGTAGCACTATGCATGCATTCCCCCAATCCTCAGGCACTTCACCATGATCTATACATATAGTGAGTATCCTTGCCAACCAATCAACAACACAGTCGCCCCCTTTCTTAATAAATTCGACTGCAATACAATCTAAACCGCCACCTTGGCGGATTTCATCTTCCTCAAGGCTTTCACAATCTCTTCTGACTACATTAAACAACAAACACAGCCTATTGTTACTTATATAAAATTATACAGCATAACATTAGACTAGCATCATCACTGCAATGGTGAATATCAGGGCAGCGCCTTGAAAACTATGTTTCACCGACGAAAAACAGTGGGAAATGTTGAAAACAACACCAATATAGGAAAAAAATGTTGCATCAGATTGACTGCAACGCCTCTGTTGCGAACAATGGCGCACTACCTCGACAGCAACACTGCAACAACGAAAGCTTTTCTATGAAATCTTGAGATAAGACCAGACATATGGGAAAGACGAAACAGAAAGATGGAGGGGACGAAACGAGAACCAAATGAGAAAGGTTAGAGATAAGGCGTCTGCTGGACGCTTGTCTGCCAAGATGGTGGGGTTGGGAACAGGGCTGACGGTCAACTGTGATGAATAAATCTGCTGCACAGTAGCTCAGAAAGATGTAGTTAGTGAAAATGTAGTAAACAGTAGAACTTGAGAAACAGTCTGCTGTCTGTTGGCCCAGCTGGTGGTGAAAATATGTCTGACTTTGAATAGTGAAAAATAGAGAAAGAGACGCCCTGTCCTCTGGTGAAACAAGGAAAAGAACTTGAAAACAGGACTGACAGTTTATTTCAAGGGAAAGAGTTCCTGCTGTACGCTGGCTCAACACGCTGGAGGGGGTGACATCGGCGTTGACAGTGGACAGTTAAGGGTAGAGTCTGCTCCGCACCAGCCGGACACACCACTGTTAATGGTTCCACGACACTGTGGATATGATGTAATTAATGGAGGTTTAACGTCCCTGAAACTCATAGTGAAGGGATTTCCGAGACAAGTGAAAGAGTGTTGGATATTCTAAAGCGTTATGAGGAGCTTGGTCATCTAATGTTAGCACTTGACAAGGAAAGACGTGAGGACTGTATGTGGAAATTCTCCACTGTTCGTCCTGGAGGAGCTGCTTATCTCAAGTTCGACACAAAAACATAGAAAAAAGAGTGAAGGAAGAAAAACATAGGAACACGGATCCTCAATAGGTTGTAGAAAACCTAATGTAGGAGGAAAAGATATATTCAGGAGGAACGTCAGCCCTCGAGGGAAGGGGATGGGAGAAGGATGTTTACATTGCCTGGGATGCCTCCAGATGCCCTGGGTGAAGGACGACGCCAGGATAATGTAAGACGAGTAGAGAGAATCTGATGCAGTAGATAGTGTTGATAAAAACTAACGTGACTAAATAGAAGTTCCTACGGGCAGGATTGCTATTATGAGGTGATAGAGAAAACCTACACATGTAGCCCAGGAATGTCGTCGATGTCAACAGCTGATCCCAATATGAATCGGTTTCTTGAATTAGCGTTCACCGACCTCGTAGAACAGAGTTCTCCGAAGTTCTGCAGTTATTGTCTTTGTCTCTTTTCTCATTCACTCATTCTGTATGTCTTACTGCCTTCCTTACTGTCCGTCCGTCTCTCAATCACGTTATCTGTGAAATGAAACGTATATAAAACCCCACTGCCAACATTTGCCCTCACAAAGCCCACCATCAGTCGTCGACAAAGTCAACATGATTATCGACCCCGTGTTCCAGGATGTGAGGAGACGAGGGGGGAGAATAGAAGGTAATAGTAAAGCTGTTGAAGCTGGTGTGGCCCTGCTAACCGTGATGATAGGGCTATGGGTCGATGATGAGGGAAGAAGAGAGATAATGATAGGTCAGTGTGACGGTTAGGCTGTGGCTCGCTGGTGACGGTAGGAGGAGAGAGGTCATAGTGATGCTGGGGTAGGAGGAGAGAGGTCAGGGTTGGTGATGAGGTTAACCCAGAGATGCTGGTGGATGGTGGTGAGGTTGTACGTTTGTATCATGTGTTTATGTGATCCAGTCCTACCTGACTTGACTACGATGTTTGATAACAAACATTATATCATGAATCAACTGTGGTTTACATACATATCTAACGTCCAGCGAGAGAGTCAATGGTAGTGACAGGCCGCCTTGTCCTCTGGTCACCCTCAGAGTGAGAGAGATAAAGAGATGTCTGGGAACATGTGCGAGCGAAAAAGGAGACAAGCTTACTAGAGACCTTAAAGGCCGTTAGTTTGCACTAAAAACGATACAGAGGACCAGTAAGATGCACAAACTCGGCCAAAAACACACACACAAACACACACACACATACACACAAGCGTCCTCACTGCGAAAACGTGTGAACAAATAATTAAAGTAATAAGAATATATACAAAGGCAAGCCGCGTACAGGCAAATAATTAAATAATAAGAATATATACAAAAGGCAAGCCGCGCACAGGATGAAAGAAAATATATACAAGAAGAGTTTACACCTGCGTAATTGGTAACACATGAGATACTCGTATATATAGTGTGATACGATGAAAAAAAAAATATATAAAACAAATGAAAACTATACGTCGAACAATTAGTACATACAGAGATCATATAAAAAAGTAAACCGTTATGAATGAATGTCTGATATGTATGTAATGACCATACAAAGGAGGTGTACGTAAGCCGTATGCTAGTGAGAATGTCTGGGTGTTAGAATCATCTTTGACGGGTGGAAAAGGTGGTCAAGACTTCTCAGTTGATGGTGATACATGGACGATAATGGTCATAATGACCCAAGCAGTTAACAGGACTACTATGTATTTCAGCCGGCTTGACCCATCGTTTTTCGCTCATATCTCCGAAATAACCAGTCACATCAGCATCATATATTAGCACGGCCTAGTTCACACCCTGCCCTAATTTTTGACGTTATAGTGCACTCACAGGTGTATTTAATGACGGCGTTTACTCTTGACTTCAAATGTGTCGTAGCCGACACCCGTGAAGTAATTGGAACAAGTGAAGTTGTGACGTCATGGGATGGACGAGGTAACCAACCAACTAATCAAAGCAGAACCCCTTAGTCAAATTAAATAAAAAAAAAGAACAAGGATACTTTACGTGAGTGCTGTGAGATATGCTTATACGGAACAAGTAACTTAGTACAGTGTTAAGTGTATAACTTGAACTGACATACCAATGGATAGACAGAAAAATCATACGTCACGGTACGAGGAAAATAATGATACAGGTAAGTACATAAAATGTTCTCAGTAAATCAAAAGTTGCCCTGAAGGTTGATGTACGTAAGAACGGCCGTTGTTAAAGAGGGTCTTGTTTAGTGTTATGGTAATCGAGCAAATTTATGATATCTGAAAATGATAATGATAGTTTGGATGATTTCGCAAGAAACTGATACTACCAAAGGCCACTGAGCATGAGTCGGAAGTAACGAACAATTTGGCGGAGTGTAACTCGCTGAGAGAGATTTCCAAACGAACAGTTTGTGATTACACTGACCTTTATCGAGAAAATGAAGACTGACTTAGGATGAACATGGACATAATCAACAGGGCTACTTTATGTAACTTCCCAGAGCTTGACAACATTATGAACGAAAGAAGATTAGCAGGTCTGATCGAGGTTATTAATTAACATTAATCATCTTGATCAGACATCCGTATAATACTTGTATATTTGTGATCTTCAACACAATTAGATTCATCATCCATAGAAAGTATAAAGTGCAGTGTAGCAGTGTGATGATTACGGTAAGGAGATTCGTAAGTTTCGAGCTGGAGGTGATATGAACAAGGTCTGAAGCGGTGATGAAGGAACAAGTCAGCGTTGGTAAGACATCTTATTGTCCAGGATCCAGAACGAAATTACGGGTACACAACAGTCGATTTCAGAGGGAAGGAGAATCAGTGATATCCGAGAAGAATGACGAGGTCACAGGAGTTAAGTGAGACTGGTCCAGTTTGGTTCAGATATTCTGGAGGAGTGGGTGGGCGTCAGGGCAGTTATCACATGACTTAGAAATAATGGAATAGATATAAACTTAACTTTGACAAGCACTACATGACATATACAAATTTCATGTGACTCACACCGTCACCTTCCTGAATAATAAGAGGATAAATGTAGCATGAGAGTGTAGACTGCGTCTTGCTCGACTGTTTGTCCATCCTAGGCTCCTGACGTGACATTCTGCTGGTGAAACGTGAATCGGTATCTGGGTAAATCAAATTCGAGAAATGAGGAGCATTTCCACTCGGCCATGAAGGAACTGTAATGTCTCCCACCTCAGACCGTCGTCTGTGGTCCATATGATCCCTAGCCACCTCTCATGACCTAATGGGTTATTGGAGACCCAGCAGGTGGAGAGAGATCCCAAGGACCGTGAGAGATGGTCTTGAGATGAGAGACTTTTGTTCTGTCATGGCCAAGTGGAAAGCTTCCCCGATTCACATCCTGGAGCGCGGAGGGGTGAGTTAATTGCCTCGATATCTTATGATAGAATATGGTAGAGGTTTATGAATAGAAGCGTTTAACTGTCTATCATGAATATAGTAGAAGGGAAGGGGATATATTACCTGTTCAGAGGAAAGTGCCCCCATCAAGAGAGTTAGAGAATACTGGAATATGGTGTCATCAGATATTTTACAACCATTATCATTACATCTACAGTACGACCAGATCAATACTGTAATGATACTAACTACCAGGGAATAAGGAATTTTGGTTCCTGTTTCTACTTCAAATGCAGGTACTTTATCTCTTCATTTATTTCTATTTCTACTCATTTCTTGATTATTTCTCACCGCATCTTCAAGTCAGCAAATTCTCTCCATAATGTATGGTGTTTCCTAACTCCCATATCTCCTGCGGCTGATATGCCTATAGGAGTGATGGATATGGAGCAGCCTTCTTGCTTCACAATTCCGTCCTCATCTATATAGACAAGAATTTCATGCTACTTTACTATCCCCGAGCAAGTAGACCTCGTCAATTACCATCAGTTCTTCTGTTATTCTGTGTTTCATGTTTTTACATGTTCCCATGTACTCCCATGGTCCTGAAAGATTCCTCCAGTACTTCATGATGATTGATGGTATCTCCTGGTGAAGACCAGATGAGGGACCAGAGATCCTGGTAGACAGTATGGGATGGATGGTACTTTCTGTTGATGTCAGGTGGTGCGAGGTACATTCTGGTAGTGAATGGTACTTCCTAATAATATATGGCGCTTACCGTTCGAAAACAGGCAATGGGTGGCACTTTCTGGTTAAGAGGTGTAGTATGGTGCTTCCTGGTACTGGCTGTATCCTCACAGCAGCGGATGATTCCTCTTGATCATGGGTTATACCTTCTGCCATTGGGTGGTAATGCCCAGTAAATGGCAGGTGTTTTACAGTATTTCCTGAAGACCTGGTGGGGTGTGGTGCCTGAATGAGGAGTACGTCAGAGTACTGTTCATGATAATGGCTGGTCCCTCTTGGTAAAAGGCAGACGGAGTATGGTAACTCTAAGTAGCGAAAACTTTACCTCTTGGTTGTACATGGTACTACCTAGTAGAAAGAAGGTGGTGGGAGGTAAGTGTGGTACATCATGATGGATCATTTAACCCCTTGGTAAGAGGCAGGAAGGTAAGCCATACTTGGTATCTGGTAAGGGGGAGGGAGAGGGAGAGGGAGAGGGAGAGGAGAGGGATTAAAGAATCTAGTTTCGATTTCATTTAGTGAAAGTATTATCATGTCAGAGTGAATTATTTACTGCTGGTTCCACACATTCACCATAACGTTGCCCGAAATACTTAAAAAGAAAAAGAATGTAAGAAAATTCCCAGTAAATGCCTGCCGGACGTGCCCTCCCTCGGTGTGTTCCTCTCGAGCTAAACAATCATGGTAAATATTTGACAGAACTATTGAGTTTCATGATAAATGTTCCGTGAACAGGGAAGCTGGATTTTTGTAGTTTTTATTTATTATGAAATATACAGAGAGGAAATATAAATGATATTCATTTGTATAATGTCAGTTACTTGCCGATGATGAATCATTTTTCCACTTTAAGTATCAAATACATAAACATACCAAATTTCATACCACGTTCTTCATGGCTGTACTGTACCAAAACATAATATTAAGGTTTAAAGTTAAGAAACACACGCACATATGAGGGTTTGACGTCGATCCACTATGGTACCATAGGACTAGACAAACATTCATAACTCACAGAGAAAATGAGATCTTCCCAAGTTTTCGCCTAGTGTCCAGGAGCTCTTCATGGAGAATGAAGAATTTTGGAAAATAAACGTAGACTTAGGAAGATATCCTTTTATCTTTTTTCAGTGAGGTATGAAGATGAAGGTACGAATGACCGCACTCCTTAAATTTTCCACATTAGTTTCTCATCAACTGTGTGACCGATATGCAGCCAAGACACTCTGGATGAAGTATTCAGCAGACATCACTTCACTGTCAGAATAGAATCACAGACGTATTTCACTGAAGGACTCAGCTGAGGTTTCTGATACAAACACAATATATAACAGAATGTAGAGGTCTGTGGCTGACGCATCTGGGCTCTGTCCCTCCTCAGCTGAGGTTTCTGATACAAACACAATATATAAAGTAATATAGAGGACTGTGGCTGGCACATCTGGCCTTTGTCCCTCCTCAGCCGCTGGCGATGGTCTGAATAAGTGAATATTCCGGACGAGGGAAATGGACAGAAAAACATTTCAACCAAAATTCTTAATGCGCTGATATTCTGGTTGAGTTTTCAAGCTGGATAAGCGTATTCCGAGCAATAGGTACGTCAGATCGTCAACATTTTGTAGATGAATTAAAAAAATCTCAGGAGAGTTAATTTTCCCCTGTGTGGTGGCCTGAAGGCTGGACTGATAGGTCAGTGTCAGAATCTTGTCAACAGTGTAATTATGTTCCAGTATAGACAAGGTTCCTCGGTTTATAATGTAGCCCTCACCCCATCCTGGCCGTGTTTATGTAAGGACAAGAGAAGACAACCCCGCTGGTGTGACATCCCTGAACTGAGTGTCTTGGTAAGTGACCTATACCTTGTGTCGGCCTGTGTCGTTGGGAGGAGGGACTACTGAAGTGACGGTCTGAGGCATAACTCCACTCTGACAGGGATGCCGTAGGGAATATAGAGACAAATCCCTGTTGTAACAACTTTGAGGATTTGTGCTGCCGGGCTCTGTACACAGCCCGAGCTCACAACCCTCTCTTAACGTAAGATGATGAAGATAGCTCTTTGTGGGGGCCGCTTTCAATGGAGGGCTGCTTAGCTGGTAACTTAGCTTGATAAACAGTCTGGATGTATTACTGTAAGCGCATAGGAACAGCTCTCCTGATTATGGTGGCCTCGAAAGCTGAGCTAACACGGCACTTGAATTGGTTACCATAGGCAGGAGGGAGGGGGGTTAGCCCCGGCTCATCCGTATGTGAGGCAGATGCCTCACTTCTGGCTCCGGGGAAACTTAGTATCAATTCATTAAAACCATATGATGTTGTCAGATGTGAGGGATCACCGGAGAAAGGGGAGAGGAGACGCAAGAGGAAGGTGGGAGAATGTGGGGAGTGACAGAAGGATGGTAGTCAATACGGGATCAAAAATGGGCGCGATGAAGTGAGACATATCAGGAGGCCGTTAGGAAGTGTGGGTCGCTTGCGTGTTGGAGTAAGGAGGGGTCACTGGTGTGTAGGGGATGAGGGTCACTGGTGTGCAGGGGCAGGGGGAGTCACAGATGTGTAGAGGAAGGGAGGGGTCATGGGTGTGTAGAGGAAGGGAGGGGTCATGGGTGTGTAGGGGAGGGGAAATGTCATTAGTGTTTAGGGTAAGGAATGGGCTACTGCTATGTAGGGGAAATTCAGAGGTGATGAAAAGTGAGGAGGTTATAGTAATGTAATGTACGAAAAGTAAAATGTCACAGGAATATAGAGGAAGTGAAGGGTCATGATAGTGTATGTTAAGTTATGGATCACAGGTATGCAACGGTTATAGTAATGTAATGCAACGGAAGTAAAGGGTCATGGGAATCTAAGGGATATGAGGGGCCACAGATGATTAGGGGAAATATGAGACCATAGAAACGTAAGGGTCACAGTTATCCGTGGAGAGAAAATGTTCACAATAACGTCGGAAAAGAAGGGATTGCAAAGATATGGGGTCACTATGGAGCCACGGAATGGTAAGGGAAGTAAGAGGTGACAGAGGAGTAGGGGGAAGTATGGGACGACAGAATGGCAGAAGTAAGAGGTCACGGAGGAGCAGGAGAAGTAAGGAGTTACAGAGGGGTAGAGAGCTGAGTACAGGAGAGCAGGGAAGAGTTAAGTGTCCCAGTTGGTTAAGGAGGGGGAGGAAGGAAGGCTATTGTGGTCAGAACGGATGGGAAGCAACATGGGATGGGAGACAGAAGGATGGAAAAGACAAGGTAAAGTAGACTAGTGAGTTATTAAGAGGGAATCAGAGATGAGGAAGAGAGGGTTTGAAAGGAAGTTAAGATGGGGTAGAGAATGTCAGAGGATTAAATTAGGAAGAAGCATGGTAGAGAAGAGCAAAAGATAAATGAGAAGAACAAGAGGTGAAGACAAGGGGAAGAGAAGGCACAGGGTAGAGAAGAATTTAACCAGGAACTGAACAGAGAATAACGGGAAAGGGAAACAAGGGCAAAGATAACGGTAGGAGGCAGTTCACACGGTTGTGCATGAGGATACCAAATAACAGTAAAGACTTGATGCCTATGATGATATTTTCTACTACAACACCGTAATAGTTAACTAAACTCTTGATGTATGTAAATGGAGATAGGAGAGTAAAAGAAAAGGCTCCACTCCTAGTAGAAAAACCTCGCACACCAACAATGACGGGTGCATAAACATAGAATGCCTATGGGTCATATAACATCTGGCATAAGTAGCGCCCCTCACAAACTGGCCAAGAGGCTTGTCAAAACGCTATCTCAAGCTATGGGAACGATAAGTATTTACATGAGATGAGAAAGACAGACAACAGGAGGCCTGATTGGCCCATGACTGGGTTGTCTTTTAGAAAACAAAAAAAGTTTTACTTGACAAGAAAATATAATTCCATAGCAGATTTTTAAGCTATCACCGACTTCCTGCTGCTGCACATTAGCCTTCTAGAGTCCCCGTTACCGCTGTCGTTTATACAGTTTATTTCTGGCGTGTTTCTCAGAGTATACCTTGATTTATGAAGTATTTGTCTTGACTTATGAAAGTATTTATAGTCTTACCATTCGCTATGTCTGACGGTAACTTCTTCCATTGCTCAACACACCTACAAGAAAAGCTTTTCCCACGTCCGTACCACATCTTTTAGCTTTGAGTTTTATTCCATTTGTCCTGGTAACCGTATTTTCTTGTATTTCGAAAAGATGCTCCTGGTTTACGTTATCGACCTTGTTTAGAATTTTCAACACTTGGATCAAGTCGTCGCGAAGTCTATGTTTTTTGAGAGAAGAGATCCAATCGTTTTAGCCTCTTTTCGTATGCCAGATTTCTAGGGAATGGGATCAATTTCGTCGCGTTTCTTTGTACTTGCTCTAATATTTCCTCGTCTCTTGCATAGCTTCGGTACCAAAATTGGACTGCATATTCAAGGTGTGTTCTTACTAGAGAATTATAATGCGTGA
>JAUTXX010536758.1:0-10798 GCA_032273605.1 Panulirus laevicauda | reverse complement strand
TTAAATAACCTTACCAACCAGTCAACAATACAGTCACCCCCTTTTTTAATAAATTCCACAGCAATACCATCCAAACCTGCTGCCTTGCCGGCTTTGATACCCATTCACACACTTTCTCCACTTTTTCATTTCTTAAAATTGCATTTTATATCCATTTTTGCTACTAAAATCAACAAAATGTGCTATTTCAGGTGGGGCCTCTATATCTATTGAAGGTCAACCTAATCAAAGTATACATAGCCTAAGATATGGATGGTGCAGAGGCAACAACTCC
The DNA here is from genome assembly GCA_032273605.1 of Panulirus laevicauda. Taxonomy (NCBI): domain Eukaryota; kingdom Metazoa; phylum Arthropoda; class Malacostraca; order Decapoda; family Palinuridae; genus Panulirus; species Panulirus laevicauda. The sequence continues at coordinate 10,524 of JAUTXX010536758.1, read as the reverse complement.
CCATAACAAGTTTTGCACGCCTGTGTAAGTAAAATATGAATGGTAAGACAGGTTTGAATAACTGGGGCTGGGAACACTGCTCAAAAAAATTCCTACAAAACATGTATGCCTGAATGCATTTGATGCACATGTAAGCAAATGAGGAGAACAGAAATTCCACATGGTATTTTGAAACAGACTACAGAAGAAAAAGAGTTAACAATAAAGATAAACAAACTGTAAAGACTAAAATAACGGGATGGATAAGTGAAAGAGTGGGAGCTTTAACTAAAGAAAGATTTGGTGTAGGAGGAGCAAATGACAATGGTGATAGACTAATCATACACTCAATGTATCCTGCAGAGGGATAGCATGTTTATTTACAAAATGGAGACATACATAACTTTCGAGTTTCTAATCAATAGAAGTCTGAGTAGAAAGAAAGTGTGCTTTTTATGGTTTTAGATACAAGATTTCAACAGTTTTCTTTTTACGAAGTAGAAAACTAACCAAGTCTTCAAGGCGGTCCAACAAATCATCAAAGGTGATAAAAGGACATTCTGCTTCAATGTGAGTGAAGGCTGCAAGATGACGACGAGTTCGAGACTGCTCTGCTCTGTAGGACTGCTCAATGCAGAAGACGTCTCCAAAGCTGATCAGAAAATAAGTATCAGGAGCAATATATAAAGCAGTGTATTCTTCAGTTAACTCTACAAAAGTCTTCATGATATAACACTATCCTGAACTTAACATGATGTTTGTTAATATCTAAGATAAAAAGAAAAATCAAGACAAACTTATAATAATGTTTACTTCTAATGCATAAGAGTTTTTCAGCCTTAAATAATTTTTTTTCACAATTGACCCAATTTCCTACATAAGCGAGGCATCACCAGGAACAACTGAAGAAAGGTTGCATTTGCTCACATCCATTCTCTAACTGTCATGTGCAATGCACCAAAACTACAGCCCCTTCAGACCATATCAGTCTAATTCATTCTACACTAAACATACCTCTAACCCTACTGAATGCTCAGGCCCTGATAACCCAAAGCTTGTTCAAATCCATCCTTTGATCTCTCTGTTTTCCCCTAAGACGTTCATAGGAAATAACCTTGTAACAAGAAACCAGGGCATGTTATCATTGGGCAAATGTTAAGATATAGAAAAAAGTAAAGGACAGAAGATACCAAGGAACAAAAAACAGTGGATGAATAGAAGAGCATGGTAAAAGAAAAAGGACAAGGACAAAAGGGGCAAGAATAAGAGTTGGATGAGAAAATAAAGGATGCAGATGTAGAAATAATTAATCCAACAATAGAAAATAAAAAATAAATGAAGAGAGTTATACAAAAAGAAGAAAGAAACCTAAAGTTAAAGATGAAGAAATCAAAGACTGGATTCCTTAATGTAGGAGAAAAATATGAAAATGACTCCAAAGATATATCTAGAATGTTAAGTGAACATCATGAATCAGCATTTAGCTTAAAAAGCATGTAGAAATTGAATAATGAACCACTGAAACAATGTGATGAAAATGCTCTCACTGATACTGAAATATCGCTTAGAAAAAATTCATCTCCAGGACCAGATGGAATTCTAGAAACATGCTCCATACAAGACACAAACAGCAGTAGCAAACCCAATGATACTATTATCAAGGCAAGCCTGGATGACAGCTTAACATTCGCTTTTGGGACGTAACAAAAAAATAAAGGAGAATCCAAGCTAATACCTAAATGATGAAGACTGGTTAGCTTGACCTCCCATGTCATAAAAGTAATTGAAAAAGTAATGAAAAGGCATATTAGAGCATCTAATCAGGAACAAATACAAATACAAAGGGTAACACACATTTGTATCAAGAGAAAGTAGGCAATCTAATTATTAACTCACTACAGTGACATGAAAGTTTAAGGCAAAGAAATTGAATGAACACCTTTTCTTGATTCTGCAAAGTATTTGACAAAGCAAACCATTAAATTACACTAGCATAAGTAACTACACAGAACATTATGGGTACGAAAGGAAGATGGATCAGTGTTTCAAAGAGAAAGTGCAAAGTCAAGGCAAAAAGAACCCATGTCCAAGGAAGATCTATCTTGGGTGTCACAAAACTTTTTATAAAACTGACATCAAAAATTGAAAGCAAAGCAGAGTAAGCAAAATGATTGATAAATATACAAGATGAAAAAAGAGACACAATTTAAAAAATGAGAAGTGAAGCTGATGGTGTATAATGAAGACAAATCATGATGCAAGTATCTGGAAGCAACTGAGAGAGTGTGTCAGCAGTTCTGATGCAAGAGACTCGGCATTAGTGACGGGTGATTTGAATGTGAAGTGAATGATGTGGCAGTTGAGGGTATAATTGGGGGGCATGGGGGTATACAGCATTATGATTGGAAAAGGTGGCCAGCATGTGGAGTTGTGTGCTGAAAAAGTATTAGTGATTGGGGTATCTTGTTTAAAAAGAGGGACATACACAAGTATATATATGTGAATAGGAAAGATGGTTTATGGGCATTATTGGATTATGAGCAGAAATTGAATTGGAATGGGTTTCAGGGGAGAAGAGTTTCATGGCCCGGTATGCTCTATCTCTGGCTTAATAGGCATCAGAGCAGGAGTGATCAATCTATCATCAGGGGGAGAAGGATTTTTTAGATGGGATGTAGGATTCCATCTCAGCCAAAATAACCCCCACTGTAAAAAGCATTACCCATCCCAGAGAAAGTCAGTAAAGAAGCTGGGCCTTGATGACCACTGAGTTCTCCTGTTTTGCAAAAGTTGACATTTTGAGGAGGGGATAGAGGGTAGGCTTGCCCGGCTAAAAAAGAAATAAGAATATGGTTGGAGGACCCAAAGGGGTCAGAAATTGTGCAATCATAGTGAGAGGGTTCAGAATTATAAAAGGATTGTTTTGACGGTGATTGTGGTGGTTGGGAATTTGCGTTAGATATTTTATTTTCTGGGATTGGGGGGCTGGAAATCCTCCCATCCAGGTTTTACTTTTCCAAAAGGAGGAACAGAGAAGGGGCCAAGTGAGGATTTTCTCTCTTAGGCTCAGTCCTGTGTTCTTAACGCTACCTCACTAATGAGGAAAATGGCGAATATGTATGAAAAAAAATATTTTATCTGATCCATACAATTCAGGAGGGAAAAAGAAAAGGTCTTAGCTCCTCAAGGATCATCGTGGATTAAGCCTAACCAATTATTGTGGTGTACACTTAAATTCCCATGCATAAAGGATTTCAGTATGTGGATGTGAAGGGAGCAGTGCTTCATGTCAGGAAATCAATTTTTCAAAATGTACATACTAGGAGGAATTGGGGAGGAAATGTATATAGGGTTGGAAATTTTAAGTCAGATGGCATCAAAGTTTGGAGACAAGATTTAGTGAAAGAATAGATTTTGCAAAGCGTATAGAGTGAGAGAAGGATGTATACTAAACTGTGTTATTGATATCAGGGGAGAAGGACTGGAAGAGGTGATAGAATTTAAGTATTTGGGAACTAACTTGGTTGGATATGGTATTATGGAAGGAGAGATAAGGGAGAGAGAGCAGTACAGGTTTGGAGAGTCTTTTGGTCCCTTAATAGCTTAAAGGTGTAAGTAAGGAAGTGAAGAAAGGATTAAAGGGACAGCATAGTCCTCCTGAGCCTGACCTGTACAGGTGAGACATGTACATGGGTTGAGTCACAGAGGTCAGTAATCCATGCTGTGGAAATGAGTTGTGTAAGTGGAGCATGTGGTATGACTAGGTGGAATGGAGAAAGTAATGAGGAGGTTTAAGAAAGATTTGGTATGGCAGGGAATAATTGAGCAGTGGTAGATTGGGTGAAACGTAATACTTTGTGGTGGTTTGGGCATGTGGATAGAGTGCAAGATGGGGAGTTTACAAGGAGAATGTATGATAGTACAATTAAAGGATTTGATGGGTGAGAAAGACCACCTGTAACATGGAGAAAGTGATATGGTACTGGAGAGAAAGAAATGGGGGAAGAATGTGTAGAATTATGTATGAGAGGGAGGCATGCAAGGACAGGGATATGTGGAGATCCTTTTGCTGTGGCATGCCACTGATGGGATTCCTGAAGGGAACAGGGGTCAGATATAGATAGATTGATTCAGTGAGCAAGCAGTGGGAGTTTTTGTATCTCAGTAAGTGCAAATTTTACCTTTGAAATGGAAATTATTGTAGAGATTAAAATTAAGAGACCTGATAGTGTACAGGGGAAGCAGCTATGGACTGTATTTTCAGAGATGATGATTAGGGGTATTGGGGTGATGGTGCTATACAGATGGATTTTTCGATTTGAGACTATAAATGTTGCAGAATTTGATAGGTAAAAACCAAGTTCAGGAGCTGTGTCCAGAAGAGTAGAGTAAGTCATTGTTGGTTGATGTTAATCAAGGGGTTCTGGGAATTGTCCAGACTTCCTTGTGTGTGTGTAGGGGTTCCCCCCCAAAAAAGAAAAAAAAATAGGGTGTGAAAGGTTGTGTGTGTGTGTGTTGTTAGTCTTGTCTTAAAGATAAAGAATGTTTGAGTTTGTGGATTGGGTGCTAGCATCCCATGTATATAAGCGAGGCAAAAATACCAAAAGAAAAAAAAAACTGCATCGGGACCTAGGTGACCTAGGTGAAGTATGTGATAAATGGCAGGGCTAGTTTACTGCATTGCCATCACCAACCTTGCTGATACCTGGCTGATAGTACTTCATGGACACTAGATGTATGTCACCTAGTGCAAGTTGCCACATTCTTGTAGTTTATTTTATTTTACAAGCCTGTTTCCCTTAAAGGCCAATTAGGCATTGCTAAATGCTGCTTTGGGTGATTCATTCCTTACCCTACAGTATTCCTGATGTCACTCATTCATTTTTCTGCTGCATATATCTGTCGTGCTTATCATTTACCAATCTTATTGATAAAAGCATCCTCACCATTTGGCATTACTCATGGAATTCATGAGATTGAGACATTGATGAAGAAAACGATAAGAAGTTTTCAAAACTGGTTAACCTCTCAGGTGTTGATACAGCATTAAAAGTATATTGAAAGGGTTCCTTCTGAATTTGCACATGACAACTAGGGACTGAGTGTGAACGAATGTGGCTTAATTTGTGTTTTCCTAGCACTACCTTGCTGAAGCAGGGGGCAGCGATGCTGTTTCTTGTGGGACGGGGTAGCGACAGGAATGGATGAAAGCAAGCCATTAGGAATATGTACATGTGTGTGTATGTGTATGTTGATATGTATATGTGCATATATGGGTGTTTATGTAATTATATGTGTATATGAGTGGATGGGCCATTATTTGTCTGTTTTCTGGTGCTACTTTGCTGACTTGGGAAATGGTGATCAAGTATAATAAAAAGAATAGAATATCTTCACTTAAGTATATATATGTATTGGTTGATTTCTATTCACTTACTTTCACTTTACAGGACACAGAAGACCCTTCACGAAACTCCCTGATGGAGATGACTTATTGTCGTATTTCTGGTGCTGTCCGTTCCCAGCAAGGGAAACGTCATCTCATGGTGTTCCGCATTGTGCCCATCACTGATCTCAACTTGATCACAACACACATTCTAGAAGTTATGCAAACTGTACTAAAGCTGCAACATATCAAGACTCATGTAAGTTGGAGTTAATGCGGGGAAATTGAGACCACTTTTTTTTCTTGGATTACAAGTTCTTCACCTAGTTTATTTATTTGTGTCCCAGGTCTGCTAGATTTGATTTCTAACTAGTCCAGAATCTCTTCCAAGTGTCCCAAAGGTCTTTCATGTTGTACAAACAGCTGAAATAGCTTGGACCAATGGAGAGGATGAGAGAAAAGACGTAGTGGGTACATGTATGTCAGAAGTAGAGCAGACAAGGTGATGGGCAAAACCAGATTGGAGATGGAAGAATGTGGTGAAAAATGCTTTGAGTGATCGGGGCCTCTGAACATGGAGGAAGGTGTAAGCCATTAATGTTACAGAGCTAGTTGGAGTGTTGTGGTATACGGTGTGTGATATGCTGTCAGTAGGCAAAACCAGGGTATATGAAGTGGTCTGAGGAAAGAAGGAATAGGTCTGTCTGGCTTGGCTGTTGATAGGGTGCTCTTGTTTCGGTGTATTATACATGACAGTTTGATTGGGTGTGAGCAAGTGAGGCTATAATGTGTCCACTCCTAACACTATATCGTTGATTTGAGAAACAGCAAGCTATCTCTGTTTATCTATCAGCCTATTCCAACATCAACACACCCATTGCATGCCTTGAAGACCTTGAGTCCCCCAGCTTTGATGTTATGTGGCTCAAGACCTGTCAGCCAACTACCTCACTTTTGCTTTGTTTTGCCTACTGCTATCCTAATTCTGCAAGCTTTGTATCTTTCTTTAACTATCTAAACTCCTGCCACAAGCCAAGATCCTTTACATACGGGATTTCAATGTTGACCATAGGGAAAGGCTGAATTCCTCCCATGTGGATTGTGGGAGGATTGAAGCCCTCACATTTTCCATTGTCATTGATCTACGGCGAATCATCTCCCACCCTACTTTTATTTGTGACCACTTTCCTAATATTCTAGATCCAGTTTTCACCTTTAATTCATCCCACTGAAACTACCCAGTCTCATCCACAATTAGGTTTTTTGATCACACTTGTAAGTATATCTATTTTAACAGCACCTACCCTTCCAGCAGCCCCTTCTAAATGTAAATATTGGCACTTCAACAAAGCTGACCGGAATATCTTACGAAAAATCTTTCCTTGGGTAAATTAAAGTCTGTTACGTAGTGATGCTTCTGTATCCTCCAAAAGCCTAGCAGAGGTATTGTTGAAGGAATGGGATATTTTATATCCTCTTCCTCCAAGATTACCTCTTTTTCTCATCCATTGTTCAACTGTTCCTGTTCTTTAGGCCATTCAGGCAAGGGATCAGGCACATTAGGCTTGGAAAAAGTCTACTTTCTCTGACTCCCATTCAGCATTTGTCATTGATTTGTAAATACATTATCCATGAGGCAAAGCTTTCCTTTATTCAAAAGAAGTGTGATAACCTCTCCACATCATCCACTGATGGGTATTTTTAGTCTTCAGCCAAGGGCATCTCTAACAACTTTTCTTGCTCTACCTTTCCTTCACTCTTTCTTTCTGACAGTGTTATAGTTGTCTTTGCTGTAAACAAAATGACTCTCTTCAGTTTCTGTCTCTCCTCTAACCCTACATAGGATGACTCGTAACATGCCTACACCCCCTGATAGCTCCACTTACTAATCTTATGCAATTTTCCGTCGTTTCTTTTTGAATTGTCGGAAAAGGACCTTTCTTTCTGGACACAGCAAAGGCTTATGGGCCAGATGGCATCCATTCCTGTGTATTGAAAGAGTGTCCCTCTATGCTTGCTCGTTCATTCTGGTTCTGTTTAAAAACCAGAACTTCTTTGGAGCATGCGCAAGTTCATCCCATCCCTAGGAAGAGTCACCATTCTCATGCCTCATACTATTATTCTGTTGCTTTGACACCTACCATTTTCAGAGTCTTTGAACCCCTCCTGAACTCTCATATCCTTAGACATCTTTAATCTCACTTTCTCCTCTCTGGTCACCAGTATGGCTTTTGTAAGGTGAGATCCAATGGTTATGTTCTTTCCTGTCTTGATAATGTCTGGACATCATCCATGAAAGATTTTAGGGAATTCTATTTGTTGCCCTTGACATATCCAGAACTTTTGCTAGGGTGTGGCATTGCTGTCTCATATCTTGCTCCCTCATATCTAGCTTTCTCTTGGGTCGATCTATGTACGTGGTTGTTGATGGATCAGCTCCCCACTTCCCCCCTTTCTCCATTAACAGCGATGTTCCCCAAGGTTCTTTCCTGTCTCCCACACTTTTTCTCCATTTTAGCAATTATTTCATTTCTTCCCCAAATAACCAGATTTACTCATAGGCTGATGGCTTAACTCTGCATTCCTCCATATGCTTCAGTTCAGCTCCTCCTCCTCACACTCAGTCTTCTTAGTCTGCATCTCCTCCCAACACAGCTTCCTCAGTAAACTCTGACTTGGACAGGATATCTCAGTGGTGTAGATGAAATCTGGTTGTGTGTAATTCCTCCAAGACCCAGTTTCTACCCTTCTCTGTCGAAAATTCCTCACAATTTTCCTCTCCCCTTTGATGGTTCTGTAATTCCACCTCTTGACTCAGTAAACACTCTTAGTATACTTTAATGTCCCCTCTTTCTTGGAAACCTCGTATTATGGAAATTGTTAAGTGTGCCTCTTAAGAAACTGGGAGTCCTGGTTAGATGTCTGAATTTCTTTTCTTCTAAACATTTGCTCCACTTATAGAAAGGATTGAGTCATCCTTGTATGGAGTACCGCTCTCCCATCTGCGGTGGTTTTAGCTTTGAATCCATGCTTGACAGAGATGAAACGAAAATGGTTAGACTTATAAACACTTGGGCTAAATTCAAAACTTAAGCCGCGTATCGTACGTTGCAATGTTGGCTCATTTTCTCTCTTCTGTAGGTACTACTATTATTTTTGCTTGCAAGAATTGGCTGATTGTGTGCCCCTACCAGTAGCTAAACCATGCAATATTCGACAAGCTATTGCATTAGATGATTACTGTGTGGTCTTCGGCAACTGAAGGATGGGCCATTTTGATAACTTTCTTTCCCTTCACCTCAAAGGTTTGGACCTCTATACCCTCTCATGTCTTTCCCAATAACTATGTCCTGCTGCATTTTAAAAGACAGGGTTTTCACCTCCATATTTGTAAATACTTTCCCTTGTCTCTTCTCTTTCCCTTTAATGAACCCCTGTATATTTCAGTTAAGGCCTGTCAATGATACTGACTTTTTTCTGTGGCTGGAGCCTTCATTGTAAAGAGAGAGATAAAGAGGGAGAGGCATGGGAGGAAATGGTTGTGATGTATGGTACAAGCAGGAGTGATATGTAGTTTCTTAGTTCATAACAGTATGCAGAGTGAAAATATTGTCTATACTTGTGATATTTTCTTAATGCTTCATTATCCATGCGCATTATGAAATGTATATTAGGTACCGATGGGATGATGAAAGATGCCTCATTATTACATAATTGTATGATGTGTACAGAATAATAGTTTGTGGTGCTTAAGTTAAACAAATGTTTGGTTGTGTTCAAGTATTGATTAGAATATAGAATTTGAGGCACTGTATATACCTACTTGCAGAATACCATTACTTATACCTTCGTAAAAATGACGTTTAAGAACCACTATGTTATAACCATATTACATATTTACTATTTCTGTTTTGTGCAGATTGAAGCTTTTATATTCATTGCACCCACTTACTAGATATTTTGTTTTAGTGAAATGTAGAATTTTGGTCCAGAGGTCATTTTGTCTTTTCAGAGCATATCACAGGGAGCAAACATGGCTAGAGCATCTGGGCCCTCCAACATGGGAATGATGTCCAACTCCCTGGTTGGAGCTTCTGGTCTAGATGGTGGAGCAGGAGGAGTTGGCATGGGTGGTGGAGGATTTGCTGGAATGCAGGGACTTAGTGGACAACAGCGCTTTGTTTACGAAGTTATCCACCAATGCCCTAATGAAGCAGGTGTCGCAAGGGATGTTATTTATGCCACTTTTAAGGGAAGAATTAATCCTTCAGAAATTAAGTGAGTACATTTTTTCAGTCTCCACTGATATTATATTTTACAGTGAATCATAATAGGATTATTGATTTTTTAAGCAATTGAATACTCGCACACACACTGAGAGAGAGTACTGTTTACTGTTTAATGGACAGAAGTGTAGTTATGAACTTTACTTCCTTTTATCTCATGTTTTTTACTGAGTAAAGACTCACAAATAGAATATTGAAGTACAAGTAGTGGTTGGTAGGCTGCCACCAACCAGGGAGGTACATCCTGGGTACTGAGAGGGTTAGTGATGACTGCTTAGTGAGCCAGCACTTCACTGGTTGTCATGTTTCACTTCTTTGAACCAGGTAGCTGTCTTTTCTTTCTGCCTCACCTGCATTCTGTCCACAAACATACAGTCTCTCCTTGTCACACATAACACTTGCACATCTCACTCTTTGCAGCTCTAGATTTTTCTCTGTTGAGTGCCTTGCACTAGCCCTGCCTTTTGGTGAAATAGTAGGAACAATAGATAGAAGTAGGAAATAGGCCTGTTATGTAGAAGTTGTGGGCAGGGGCATTAGTTAGAAGTAGTAGTTTGGAGCATTAGTCTTGAAAATTAGTTAGAAACCTGAAGTACTTGGTAGGAACATTAGTTAGGAGCCTCTGAAAACACTGCACTAGAGTTACCCTTTGCCAGTGGCCTGTTAAAGGTGAGGTACTAAAGGTTAAGAAGTGGCACTAGAGTTCCACATTTATGAAGACTTTTGCTGTGGCCACCCCCTGAGAGAGTTCCCAGAGGGAATGGGCATCAAAGATATAGATTATTAGATAGTTTTTGTATATATATGGTGTGGGAGGTAAGTTGCTAGAAGTAGTGAAAAGTTTTTATCGAGGATGTAAGGCATGTGTACGAG
>JAUTXX010536736.1:0-10799 GCA_032273605.1 Panulirus laevicauda | reverse complement strand
TATTTTTATCATATATATATATATATATATATATATATATATATATATATATATATATATATATATGATTAGGTATTTATACACTCTACAGGCAAGTTTTCCTTTTTACAGCTTCATTCGTGATGTATTAAATTCGTGATATATTAAATCTGAATAAGCGTTAGTCAAATGCCTGTGGTCAGCCTTCCTCAGGACAATTGTGGGCAGGGAGGTGTAGGAGGATGTATTTCGGCGGCTGATCAAGAGACAGAAAACAAAAACTGATGTAGAACATAGACTATGAGTGTTAAAACCTAAAGTATGCAGGAAATTTAGTGAAATTGTAGAGATAGAGTTCTTGAGGAGAATATACACTATGAGTGTTAAAACCTAAAGTACACAGGAAATTTAGTGAAATTGTAGAGATAAGAGTTATTGAGAAAGTGTGTGGCCTAGTTGATGAAAAGTTTGAAAATATACAGAGTATACAGGACCATTGCTTATTAGCTAAATGGAAGAATTTAGTAAAAGTCAGAAACAGAGGTTAATGATTCAACACTGAAGGACCACTTAGAGAATGGCACGGAAATTAGAAAGATTAGTGAAGCAAGAAGTCAGTAAATGTAAATCTGATGTTAGAAAAAAAAGGGTGATAGAGACAATAGGATAATTAGATCAATTTTGGGTGATGCAAGAAAGAGGAATTGGTGATTATAATCAAAACGCAAGGGACGATTAGTTATGGTTACATTTGATTTGAAGTGTTGTATCCAGAAGGCACTTAATAAAGCCAAGAAACTTTAATATGAGGTAGAATAAATGGGATATTCATCAGATATAAGAGAGTAAGAGAAACAAAGAATGTAATCAGAAGACAAGAGACTGGAGATGCCAAATGAGGCAAGAGGATGGAGCAACCTTGTTAGCATTGTAGAGAGGGCAGGAATGTTAGAAGATAATGTCATACTGAGTCAAGTTTTCTAATATTGATAGATTGATAATTAATGGTTAAGAACTGGATTGTAAGGAGAGAATAAGACACATGATGGGAAGGAGTGACTGTTTTTATAAAAGATGTCTTTGTGTTAATATATGTTGGATAGCCCATTCAGATAATTCATGATGGGAAGAAGTGCATTGGGGTGTTAATATTATATAAATCTCCAAAAAAAGATTGCAAAGCCTCAGATGAAATATACAATGACAACAGTAAAGGAACAGTCAAGAATGTACAATAAAATTTAAAACTCGCTTTTCTGATATCGTGAAGTACTGATAATGGGGGATTTCAATTTATATAAAATGGGGAATAGGCATCATCATGGTGATGCAGAGTCATGCACACAAGTTTTTAGAGAAAAAATATGTCATGTGAGCACATGAGGATGAAAGAGACTGACATACCAGCAATACTAGATCGTATCTTCCCACATACGAGCATGGATATTGAAATGGATATGATACAACACTTAGAAAAAGTGATCATGTAATGCTCAAGTTACACAATGTGGTAAATGAGGACAAGCCATGATGAGACAATAAAATCATAAAGATTTTACCAACCTCAACAATTTCTTTGGTAACACAGATTATGAAACAATGCATTAGCCAGGAACTAGGACTTTGTGAAACTTACAGTGATGGACTAGGTATATGGATACCTCTAGCCTTAGATACAGAGATAGTGGTAAGAAAGTGGAGTGATTGGTTTAGTAAAAGATGTCAGAATACAAAGAAAATTCAAGATGTGCAGTGACGAAGATATAGACAGCACAACTGCCAACCAGCATTTGCAAGGTATAACAGAGCAAGGAATAAGTAAACCAAGGTAAAAAAAAGAGGCAGAACAAAATTGAAAAAGAATATTTTGGACAAAGGAAAATTTCAGATCTTTTCCATAAACTCCCTGGCGTCAATTGTCATTTAAAGAAAAGCATCTGTGGTACCTGGTTGTAGTAAGAGTTTTAGAATTGACATAAACAAGATCTAAAAGTTTTTAACTATGCAAGGCTCATGATCCTGATGGAATTTCTCTGTATTTACAGAAAAATGTGTCTAGATATGTTAGATAGACGTCCCAAGGATTGGAAATGGGCAAATGCAACACCTGTCTGTAAAAAATGAGACCGGGAACAGGCTTTTTTTATTACAGAAATTGTGTATGGCAGTTCCATAGCCTCGAGTGATTTTTGATGAGCATTTCTTTACCTTCGGCTTTATCTGGTTCATGATCTTCCTGTCAAAGGATTGTCTGATTTACATATCTTGACCTCTGGTTTATTAATCTTTCCAATTTAGTGCTACCCACTTTGCGCCTAAGTCCTTTTAGTGTTGATTTGTCAACTAATGTATCTCAAAGTTTCTCTTTAATCTCCATATTTGTTAATAAACACTTATCCTGCATGCTCTGCCATTTTCTGAAATTCTCATTTACCAGACTATAAGTTTTGCTAACTGTTCTTTCTCTTAACAGTACACATTAATCTATCTACTGCTTCAGTAATTACCCTCGGCACTTGAGTTTAGTCTGTTGCCCAGATCCAAATTTTGCACCTCCGTCTTCACTAATTCTAACACTATCTGTACTCATGTGTTATGGGCACTTCCTCTTGTGCAACATCCTCTACGATATGTAGAATAGCCCCGTCTGATCTCCCCTTCTTTTTATTCATTCTCCCTTTGTGAACATTTATTAACCTTTATATTATGCATTTGATCATAACCATATGGGTAATAAACAAATGTAAAGCAGGTTGCATACTCCATATTACAGATAATTTACATATGTGTATAACTGTAAGTTAAAAAATGACCATGTTCAGAAACAACTTTGTGCATAACATTGAGTTGATATTACCAACGTTGTATAAGGTTTAGATCGGTTGGACCGTAGACCTATCAACTGCTAGGGTCATTACAGCCATGATTATCAAGCTACATCCACAAGTCCATAAACTTCCTTGATCTGTTATCTCTGACGTATATTATTCCTTCAACTGCTTCATGTAATTACCTGTTTACCTCTTGTATCTACTCAAGAATCTGTTTCTCCATCACTCTTCATGCTTGTAGACAATTTTGTCTTGGCACAACAGTTTAATTTAACTGGATTTGTTTCATTATTTTGCATGTGTGTACTTCAGGACAGGGAAGTATTCTTTTGATAATAATGTCAAGAAGTGAAACTTCAGGGTCACTTAGATGTGCCATGTTCCTCTTATGGCAAGGCAGGCCTCTAATGATTGTGTCACTTCTACACCCACTTGTGTCACCACCTCTGCTACCCCACTTTCACTCCTTGTGAATCACTTGTGCAATCACTTCTGTCATCTTCTGTGCCACCTCCACACCATCCTTTTCCACCACTTGCACCCATACCTCTGTTAATACGACTGCCGCCATGTCTGCCACGCTCTTTGCAACCAACACTGCCACCTGTTCTGTCATTATCCCTGACCTCATCTCTTCCATATATACAGTGCCGACAGAAAAAATTGGTGTGATAGGGCCTGCACCAGTACTTTTTGCCTGTTTGTATCATACCCCAAAACGACTTTGAAATGACAAAAAGTACTGGGGCAGGCAGCTCATGGACACTGGGGAAGCAACAGGTGGTGGTCACTCTGCCTGTTGCTATTTTGGTGTAATTTTTTTTTTTTTCCCCAAGACATCCACTTTTTTACCCTGCCCATGTGTGCTTTCTGGTGGATTTGTGCTGCAGTGCCTGGCTCAAAGGACTTGTCTAAAGAATTGACACCCCTACCTATATCAGCCTGGACGACCTTGTATCAATTCCCCACTCACTCTGAAGATTATCCAACATCAAGTAGACAAAAATCCATGTATTTCAGCTCGACTGTTAAAGGAAGAGAACCCAAGGCTACTTGGTCAAGTGTCTTTGCATACTGTTCAAGGCGACTTGAAATTCAAGAAATGTAAGCCTCGAAAGAAACTGCTTCTGACAGACCACCAGCACAAGAATAGACACATTTGCCAAGAAATATTTGCAGTGGGATGAAGAAAAGTGGAAGAAAGTGTTGTGGTCTCGTGAGGCTACATTTGATGGCATTGACAGCCGTAGAGGCAAATTGCACCAGAGGCTAGGTAAGACCCTTAGTACTTTCAAGCAACTGTATAATTTCTAGACTCACTAAGGCTGCATTCACCCCAAAACAAGTCGAGTCAAGTCACATAGTGTCTTGACTGTACATGGCTTGCCTGTGAGTGGGACTTTATTTTCCAAGTAATTTTGCAGAAACCATTCACCCCAGGGGCGTTGGGTTAAGTCATGAACATGACCAGACCCATTTATTTTCATCAGTTATTGCAAGTCTGCTGTGGGTGATAACATCTTGCAGCTTGAGGATTTGATAATTTTTTGGGGGGAGTTGCCTGCTGTCTATGATATATAGTTACATAAAAAATCATTTTTTTTTAGTAAACAGATGCAAACTAATTTATGAGCATGTGACTAAAAATATATCCTGATGCATTCATCAGCCACAGATATTTTGAGTGGCTGATGTTTTGATCAAATAATAATAGCATTAATTATACACAAAATCAGAGAAAATCAGCCATAGATATCCTGATCAAAGTTTAGATACTTGTAATTTCATGATATCCTATTATTATGTTTATAAACGGTCAAATAATTCATCTGAATTCATGTACAATAGTAGAAGATACCTTCAAGGATCAATTAACTAATATGACGTTAGGATGCATATGTGATTGCTCTGTCTTGCCATTCCAAAAACCTCTTCTGGGGACATCACGATCTGTTGTTGGCCTTATGCCTCTTGTAGGTGCTAGGCCAACATTTGAACAACAAAGATCAGTTGTATCATTTACATTATCATGAATGTAGAATTAGGAACATTACAAATCTCAAAAAATGGAGATATTTCTTCTTATTGATGTTCATTTGGAACTGGCATATACTTTAGCTGCAGCTTTTCCCATACATCACTTAATTCTGTCACAATATTGTGAACTCTAGACGTGCCACTGTGAAAGGCATATCCAAGAGAAGCAAATGATTCTCCAGTAACAACATATCTGGAAAAAGTCATTATCCTATAATAGTATTTTTTTGTAAAATAATTCTTGATTGATTTATTTCATATACAAATTAGTCATGAACATAGGATGATTATTACCATCATACTGTTATTAAGTAATCAATTGTAAATATTGACCTCTATATCAAACAAAATATAATGAATAAATCATTCCTCTTTCAGAAACCGAGTGTAAAGAAAGTGACACCATGTAAGAAGTAACTTCATGGGGGAGAGGAGGAAAATTAGTCAAAGCATCAGGATCGGGAAACAGCCATCTCAAGAAATGGGTTTACTACGACAGTGGACAGTGGGATATCTGACTCCTCACATAAACCCACGAAGACATCAAACATCCCTGAAATTGTTCAAGAGAACCCCTTTTCTGTAGATGAAGACATTTAGTTTCACCAACTCCCCCACTACCTATGAGGAAGGTATGTAACTTGAAATTCAAGCTTTTCAAAGGAAGTTGTTCCCTCCTGTACAGGTCAGCTACAGGGTCCTTAGTACAGTACCTAGATATTTTTTTTTTTCAACATAATGCTTCACAGCATTTTGTCTGAATTATCCTTCAAGGATACTGTTGTTATACAAATAATGGGAGAGTTAGAAAGGTGGCTTAGCAACTCAACCCAGGTCATAATACATAATTAGGTTTCATTTATTTGTTTTTTTTGACTTTTACGATTATCAGACTGCTAATGTGAACATGACTTGAGGGTTTCCAGTAAGAGCAGTTTAAGCTCAAAAGTATAATTATTTCTTACCAATGATAACTATACTAGCAAAGGGAAATGAAAAAAATATCCATTCCACATTTTATTTAAGCTCGTAGCCTCTGTATAGAATGTTAACAAAGAATTCCTTTGAAATCTCATGGATCGGGGTAGGTTTGTTGTGACTTACATATGATTGTGAGGCACTTAGTGACAATATTCTGCTCAGTGAGCATGTATTAGACTTCTTAAATAGTGCTCGAGGTTGGTAAGTACTTGACGAGTTTTCTATACGTAGGCTGGTGTGAATTTATTATATTAGTCAATATTTTTGCTTAATTCCTCAAGTACTGTTTAAGAATTCTGACCATGGTCTTTTTGTAGCAGTTTGAACAGACAAATTACTCAATCATTTTGCAGGATTATTTTACCACTTAAAACTAGATTTGTGACTTGCAGGCTTTCTCTAGGGTCTGAGATCACATACTTATTTCAAGTAAAGTTTGGTCTATCAAAAGGTTAAAAAGCAACTATAACTTGCCATATATTCATGATGCACTTATTGCTGATTATGGGCTACTTGAAATTGTTACTTTTCAAGATTAATTTTTCTGGTCACTGCTACCTAAATTAAATCTAATATATCTCTGATAGTATTAACATTTTAGAGGAAGAGGGAGAAATACATTGAAACACTGCCTCTGCAGTCTTGTTTCCAAATATTGTTTGGCAAAGAGAAAGCTAGGAAAGATCTCGGCATTTTTAATTATCAGATAATTATATTAATGCCTAATTCTATGATAGACCCCTTGGCTGCAGTTTAACTGGCAAAAAATCAGTGACATAGTCAGTTGGCAAGTACTTGAAGAAATGCCAATACTGTACATTGTCTTTGGATATGCAAGATTTAGATAAATTATTCAACTAAGCTATGCCAGATATTAAGCTAAATTTTTAATGTGAAGAAAGGGTGTATGCAACATGTTCCATAATATAACTGCACAAAAATGATGTGTATAACACATTTTGTTTTGAAGTAGTTGCTCCTTGCCGAATACAAAGCTCTGCAACTTTCAAGTGGATAATGACTTTGACATTTCAGATATTTTTGTTTAAAAAACTCACCTTTTTTTTTTTACTTGCATACAAAATGCACAAGATAAAGTAAGACTTACACTAACATTTGCAATGAAATGAGGATTCACTGCATATTTCAGTCTTTACATTAATCTTTTACAACCATCATAATATAAAATATTTACATTCACATTAGAAAATAAACAAGCCAGAAAACCTGTGCAAATCCATTTCTGACAGGGTTAACGATTAGTTGTTAACAATGTTGTGTGATGATTTATGGGAAGATTAGCTTACTGCTGGCATTTGTATATCATAAAAATTCATTATCTATAATATGATGTAAACATTTATATAATTTATTTCCATGAAATCATTTGCATAAATATCCAGATTATCAATGCCTTTCACTACTAACAAGTGCTCACTCACTAACATAAGATTATCAGACAACCTCAGTAGCATTATATAAGGCAAAAGGTCGCATGAACTTGTGATAATTCCAAAAACTGAAAAATATAAAATTTGAAGTATAAGATAACCAGCAATGAAAGTTTAAATTTCAAATATCAATAGAATACCATATATACTAAAAAATATTGTATATACATGGCTTATGAGCATATTGAAACAACTTTAATGTACAGTAACCAATCACAATAATTTAACAAATATACAAAAATGTCTGAGGAAATATCAGTCTGGGAAATCTAAAGAAGCCATGAAATGCTAAACTGTACGAAATTGATCACAAATTATAGTAAAAGAATATACAGAGCCCATGGACCACAGAACAACCTAAATGAAGTACAACTAATTCATATACAGTACTTCAGACATTTCCAAGCACCATTCAGTTTAAATAAATTTATTTACATTTTGAAAACCATAAAAGGTTTACATTGCATGATCTTTAATGTATGTCAATCATTAACTGAAGACAAACTAAAGTATTGCTGCAACTAAGTCAAAGAAGATATACAACTACATTCAATTATGGTTCTCGCACTTTCAGGAACAAAAAACCTACAACCCATGTTAAAAGGTTGGACAGGATACAAAATGCATTATCACATTGGTGGAGAAAGGTTATTTGTAAGATACTGAGAATGCAATATGAACATCTTATGCAGTAATTGTACAGAGGCAGGAGACTGATAAGTAATATCTTTTTTATAATCACTGCATAAAGGCACCATGTTGAGTCTTCCTGAGTAAGCTGTGACACATGAATTTTAAAGCCAAATCCTTTTCTGTTTTTAGTAACTGACCACGTATTTGTGTGCAAATGTGTCCAAATGCATTAATAATTCAAGAAAATAACCACCTACTTAGTAGAACTTTTTACTATTGTATTGAAATAATGTTTAAAATTGGCTTTTAGAGTATTAGAACCTGTGGCACATTTACACTGTCCAGTATTAGCCAACAGTGATCCAGATGTTAATTACCAAATCAATTTGTGCACCTTGCAGATAGTTGTGGACCCCTGCTTGGATGCCAGCAGCACCAAAGTCATAATGTAATATCTTGTGACTTTAGCAGTAACGTACTCACCACAACGGAGCTGTCTGAGAAACAAATTGACCTACTTGACTGTCTACTATCTTGGAAGCAGACATTTTTCAAGCAGTAGCCGAAGGTATCCTCAGCACCATTCTTGTGGCATATTTGTCACAACACAAGGACACACAGACAGGGACTGTGCAAGACATTTCTGAAGACAACACAACTCATTTAAGCCAGGAATTTCTATGATTTAAATTCTTACAAAAACTGAATATTATCTTCAAATATGATATTCATATAAATAAAATGTCTTTAGGCACGGAGATCCCTCTCAACAGACATTTTAGAAATCTGTGTCCCAACCAGAGTTATCATCTGGTGGTGGTCCATCAGTGTCAGGTGGATACTCATCAAAATTGCTGCAGTCAATCACAGAACGAACATTTGGAACAATAGGTGGAGTCAGTGTACGGTTCTGAAGTCCATCCCAGTAGAAACCTTCAAACCATCTGCAAAAACAAAGTTGGTAAGTATGAAAGAACTATTCATCTCAAGATGAACCAGAAGCTCAAGAATTTAACTAATAATTTGTTTCATTCAAATTAGATTATTTGATAGTTTCCTTTCCTGAATGGTATATGAAAATCTTTATTTTTTTTTTTAAATAGTGTACCCAATGCCATTCCACTCGAGTGAGAGGTTCTGTTTGATTACTGGTAATTAAATACCCCTTGTATCTGACAGGTGGAGTATGATTGATGGGAGGAGAATGATGGGTCATGACTGATGCATTTTACTTTTACTCTATCCAGCATCACCTTTGAACTTGTTTCTTTGAATTTCTCAAAACAGTCCCATACCTTATTTTTCTTTTACATTGTCCTCAAATCGACCCTGGAATCTACGCTATGATCCTTTCTGAAACACTTTATCCTCTTTACTCTTTTGCTCTTATCCAGATCATCCAGTTTTCTCATCAAACGGCTAACATTTTTGATCCTAGTTACAAGCACTTAAATTTAGACACCCCAGCCATTTCCGCACCTCCTGCCAATCAGTTTTCATACTTTCTGAAGCTAAGTAACCCTCTAAATTGCTTAAAAAATACCCCATCTATCCCTATGAAGCTGACATGCAGGAAATACGCAATATTCTTTCTCCCCTAAAGAAGATAAATTAAATTACTTTGTGTTAAACATACTTGTGCTTTTGTATATCCTTGATACCTCCACGCTGGTAACCCAAGCGTTCTGCAGGATTATCTCGACACAACCGCTTTATAAGACCATTGGCAGTCCGAGTAATATTTCTTGGAAATTCCACTGCATCAATGCCCTTCAAGATGGAGTTGTAGGTCTTCATTGGATCTGGCCCAGTGAAGGGAGGTGTTCCTATAGAAGAAAGATAAATATGGATTTTTTTTAGTGTAACATATTTCATGCACTGGCATTTACAATGAAATAGGTCAGAAGCTGCATTGTAAGTGTTTTACACCTGGTTGTGATACAGTCTTTACAATCACAACATACTGAAAAATGGCATAACCCATACCTGATGATTATTGCATATGGAAATGAAAAATAAGATTTGAAGCAGACCATGCTATTAAACACAAATTTAGTGTGTGGTTAACTTTGGGTACCACTAGTATGAATTACCAAAATTCTCTTAACTACTGAGACTTGTATTTGCTCAATGACTTCTTTGTCTTGAATCAGTAGTGACTTCATACCAACATGTGCTAATACAATGTTCCATGTTCCCCCCTGTATTTTTGTGTGCCTGAGAGGTGTACAAAAGGAAGAGGTGAGATGTCGAGAAAGGTATGGGAGCTGAAAAGAGCGAATGAAAAATGGAAAGTACTAATGAACCTCAGGGAGAATAAGAAAATGTTTTGGGAAAAGGTGAACAATATAAGAGCAAGAGAATAAATGATAGTGACAGTCAGGCAGGTGAGCATATGGAAGTGGTACGGCAATTTCCCTATTTATTTCATGCACGCATGATTTTCCCATAGTGTTAAAATCGGGTAACTTTTTTGTCACCCTAACCAAACTTAAACTTCTCAACTATGTTTTAGAGACAAAAACAAAGTAATACATAAAACCAATTGTATAAGGCATTTATGGATGGTGTTACAAGTATTTGGGATAAATTGAAAGTTATCAAATGCGGCGAGGAATTTTACCATAATGTATATGGTAAAATGTATATTACTTACCTGTAAGAAGCTCAAACATAAGTACACCTAATGACCAGTAATCAGCTGAGATATCATGACCTTTGTTTAAGATGACTTCTGGTGCTACATATTCTGGTGTCCCACAGAATGTCCATGTTTTCCTCCCAACCTGTAGATTAAATATTTCATTACATATTGTGAAGTGCAATAAATCAGAAGTAAATTTAGATTTAAAATTTATCATCTAATATCATCTAAAACATAAATGGA
>JAUTXX010536725.1:2798-16997 GCA_032273605.1 Panulirus laevicauda | reverse complement strand
GTGGAAGGAGAGTGCTTCTGTAACATTACCCATACTTTCTGGATACCACAAGGTCGATTCACAAGATTCAGCAAGTCCTCATTTGTTATGAGAGTTCTGTAAAATACAATACACATAGTTATGTCATTATATTGTTAATAATGCTTTTCAAAGGCTGATAAAGTACCTCTGTTTACCAACTCATAGATCAGCTGCTTTGCATAAAAGCTTAAGAAGTCATGAATTTAATATGACATGCTTTGTCAAATATTCAAAGCCTGTCCTCCCTTACTGGATCATTCATTAGTTGAACCCTGACCTTGTATAAATCAACAGACCTTTCCTTGGTATACCCCAGATGCTTCACATGCCTGGTTCAATCCACTGACAGCTCATCCACTCCGGTATACCACACCGTTCCAATTCACTCTATTCCTTGCACACCTTTCACCATACTGTATGTTCAGGCCCTGATCGCTCAAAATCTTTTTCACCCCATCCTTCCACCTCCAATTTAGTCTTCCACTTCTTCTTTCCTCCACCTCTGACACATATATCTTCTTCATCAATCTTCCCTCACTCATTCTCTCCATGTGTTCAAACCATTTCAACACACTCTCTTCCACTCTCTCAACTACACTCTTTTTATTACAACACATCTCTCTTACTCTTTCATCAATTACTTGATCAAACCGCCTCACACCACATATTGTCCTCAAACACTTCATTTCCAACACATCCACCCTCCTCCACACAGCCCTATCTATAGCCCATGCCTCGCAACCATATAACATTGTTTGAACCATTATTCCTTCAAACATATCCATTTTTGCTCTCCGAGATAATGTTCTCTTTCTCCACACATTCTTCTTTACTCCCACAACTTTTGCCCCCTCTCCCACCCTATGACTCACTTCCACTTCCATGGTTCCATTTACTGCTAAAGTCCACTCCCAGATATCTAAAACACTTCACTTCCTCCAATTTTCCTCCACTCAAACTCACAGCCCAACTAAACTGTCCCTCAACACATTAGACTTTACCAAGTAGGAAAGAAAGTAATGCACAAAAATTGCATTCTTCTATGCCTGAAAAACAGCACTTAGTTGTATGCATGTACTGGTCTCCTTGCCTTACCACCATCTCACCAGGTCAGGCCAGGCTACAGTATTCCCTGTTAAATTCCACCCAAAACTGACAATCTGCAAATGTGATACCAAAATGTACATCTGGATACATGCTACTGATGTGTTTGAACTGACTTTATACAGTGGAAAGGTGTTGAGATATCACTAGAGAAATTACAGAAGAAAGATGGATAAGTTGATACATTTTATGTATGCTTGTTTGGTATCTTTATGAAGGTTTCTGGCCATACATCTGATTGTTTTGGGTATATGTGAATTTTAATTATATGTTGTAATTCAAAATTTTGTCAATGATGACTCTGTATTCATATTTCTATTGCAGCTATGGAATGTTGGCCATCCAAGTACAATGAATCGAATGATTCTGATTATTATTATTACAGGTAGATGACCCTAAATCTGACAACCTGATAACCAACTGTTTCAGTGGCTTCTCCACTGGATTTAAAGAAAATCTTTATAACCATTTCTGATTACTGTTTTTCAAGGAAAGTGAAAATATTGTTTAAGGGTTGTCTCTCACTGTAGACTAATCATCTGCAATGCTGCTTTTGTTTATTTGGCATGGTGAGTATATGCAGTAAATGTGATCTTGGTTCTAGCCAGCCTTTTGCTTCTTCAGCCCTCTATTGGTGTTTGCTGGGATTTTTACTGTTTTCTATTGACCTGTATCTCTGAAGTCTGTTCCCACCTGGAACTCCCTCATGAGGGTGGCCACAGCAATAGTCTCTATACCTAGTGAACTCCAATGCCACTTCTCAGCCTTTAGTGCCTCATTCTTGATAGCCCACTAGCAGAGGGCAACTCTAATGTTGTGTTTGCATAGGCTTCTACCTAATGCTCCTACCTACTACTTCTATCTACTGCTTCCTCCATCTTGCCAAAAAGCAGGGCAAGCACATAGTGCTAACCACAGGAAAATCTAGAGTTATGAAGAATGAGCTGTGTCAGTTAAGTGCTGTCAAGTGTTTTGTACGACAAGGAGAGGTCGTATGTTAGTGGACAGAGTGCTAGTGGTCAACATATGGGTAAGGCAGAAAGAAAAAACAGCTATCTGGATCAGAGGAGTGCAACTTGACAACCACTGAAGTACCAGCTGACTACGCAGCCAACACTAATCCTCCCAATACCCAAGTGGCTAGTACTGGTAATATACCTTCATGGAGAAAAATTTCAAAAAGGCAATGATATAGCCATATGGCTGGTCAAAGTGCCAAGAGGGAGCATGTATCTTACCTAAAAAACTGCATAGTATTGTGTCGACCATCTAAGCTCTCAAGCTCCCGTACTGTTTTGTAGTTTTGAGGGAGACTTATGTTGAAAAGCTCACGGCTGGATAGTATGGAGCAGCCTAAACTTATATTAACTGCTACGACATCGCCTTCTTCAAATTCAGTGCGTAATCTCTGAAGAAAAAAATTTAATTTTCTTTTAATACAGTACTTCCCCAAAAACAACATTTCAGAAATCAATTTCTTTTATCCATCTTCGGAAAGTTATTTACAGCATACCTCTGACTCCAAGAAAAATCAAACTCTCTAAGCTATCTTCTGATGAAACAACTTGAAATACATTGGAGAAAGAGTTTTGATGTTATGATGGCGTATCAGTCCAGACATGTACACATACTATATTGGGGTCTATATACAGCTAGACCAAACCAACTACTGAGGCTCATTTGCACACTAAGCTTCAGTGATAAAGGACAGCACCATAAACCAGCATAAGGTAAAGTCTTGAAACTAATTAATCTAAGATTATTCTGTATCAGTAATGTAATTTACTTACCTGTATCATTAATTAATCTAATTTGAGTATACTGTATCAGTAATGTATGTTTTTACCTGCATCACTGCCTTGAAATTTTCAATTAAGTTCTTGACCTTTCTGAGCCATCGTTGTCTTTTTCTTTCCAGATTTTGTCTCACAATTTCTTCCTTTCTACTGTAAACCTGAAATATCACAGTGTAATAACATTTAGTGCTTAAAAGAAGAGGAAGAAGAATAAAAAAGTTTTGAAGAATGGAAGATCATTTCTCTACTAGAGATAGAGCTCTACAAATATCTAAGAGAGAGCACTTACTCATGGGGGTCCGACCAAAATGGGATGAATTCATGAGCATTTACTCCTTTATACCACCATAATAACTTGCAAGATCATCAGGTGCTTGTTCACAGTGGCCAAATGGACCTATAGTAACCCACTCAAACCCACTCAAGCCTATGACTTCATATCAAAGAGGTTACTTTGTCAAGCACAACTGCCACCACCATCCATTCACAGCCAAGAATCAAGATAGGGTTTTCAAAAAGAAAAGAG
The DNA here is from genome assembly GCA_032273605.1 of Panulirus laevicauda. NCBI lineage: Eukaryota > Metazoa > Arthropoda > Malacostraca > Decapoda > Palinuridae > Panulirus > Panulirus laevicauda. The sequence goes on along the minus strand of JAUTXX010536725.1, from coordinate 13,550 downwards.
GGTAAGAAAGGGAAAGGAAACTATGCAAATGTATGCTCAGAGGGCTCTACCTAGAGGAAGTTTTTTCCATTCTTCAAAACATAACATTTTTTTTATCCAATGAAGGAGTCGTAAGAGCATCTGATTGCATAGGAGGAGGAGCTTGACCTTCATGCAGTGGATGACATCCATGGATGATCTCTTACAAAATGATGGCCAATATCCATGGATATTTTAACTTTTCTCACCACTGTTTAAATATCCAGCTGACTTATACAGTTAGGACCCTATAGAGGTCTCCTCTATTGCCAGAAATGCATGAGAAAAAATTCTGATCAAATCAGTACCCCTACAGTCACCAATATAGGTACACAGTCATCGACATAAAAGTCATGCATAAACAGCAACCTTGTAGAAAATACACAGATGGTTGGATGATCTTAGTGATAAGGAGGAAAACTTGTGTATCAGGTGAAGAAAGTGAAGAAGAATAACATGGAAAATGAGAAGAAACAAGCCACTTAGTGATTCTAACAGAATTATCAAAAGAGGATGGGGCTCAGCATAGGAGGCCAATAACTGCATCCTCACTACCTTTGTGCTTGCCCTATATTCACATGGAATACATAAATGTGCCCAATTTTCTCTTAAGTTATCCTCGGGTTATGGAGGACTTTTGTAAGAGAATATAAAGGGCTACAATATTTCTAAAAGAAAAAACACCACTAATATCCTTCTTATACATAACAACCCCTTTCTCTCCTCAACATTTTTAGCATCTGTAGTGTAATATTTCTAAATATCATGCTATTTGCAATCAGTGCTGTACCTGTGTACGAGATAAAAGTAAAGTTTGAAACCAAGTTTTACACAAAGAAAATACCTCCATGTCCTCCCCTCTTACCAGATGGATCAACCACATTTCCTTCTACAAAGGCCCAGAACTGAACCTGGTCAACAGAGTCATTTATATAACTTTACAAATATTTGCTCTTACTTTTGTGTACAAATTCATCACTCTATGAAGTAAACTTTCTTTAAATATGGTCTACGCACACTGTGATGGACTTTCTGGGTCTTGCCACTGTAAAAGGGTTAATCCTGACTCAAAAAAATATGAAATGATAGATTAGCATGAAAAACTAAAAGAAAATACTGAGAGATATAAATACTTTTGTACTGACCTGACCCAGGGCAAGTGAGGTGATATTGGGTTTTGAATGACACTTCTAACAGCTCCAAATAAGAGATAATTCATACAGATTTCTTTCCCTTGAAGGTGGTTTCATACTTTACTCTTATTTCATACACAAGCAGGCACACAGTGGTAATTCCAAAAAAGCATTTAGATATATTACAATAAAAGTAAAAAATTAACGAAAAGAAGTTGGCATGCATTGGTAGGAATACTGCAGGTCTTGTTTATTTCTTTCTCATGAACTTTGTTTTACCATCTACTTTTACTTCATCCACAGACACAATGTATATCAACAAACAGAAAACATCTTTAACAGCCACCCATTCCCAACATCAAATATGTTATATTTCTAGTATCATTTCTGCTACTAGATGAGGTTTGGAAAGGTTTTTATAAGTTCCACTAATATTTTACAAGAGTATGACCTACTTTTACATTAATTAACATCATATTTGGTATAATTCCACAATACATATACATGTTTTCTATGGGTTTTTTCTCTGGTCTATGGCACTGTTGTGGCCACTGCAGAGTGATTTACGAGTGTGGGATTTCCCTCTTTCACTCTTAAAGCCAATCTTTTGATATTACATAAATCATTGGTGGTAGGATTATGAGGGAGAGGGATAATGTAAGGCCAGATAATAAACATGTTAATATACTGATATAAAACCATAAAGATGACCAGATATCTTATGGTTCTACAGCATGTGAAACTTCATTATCAAAATCAGTACTCCACTTAGACTGTAAGGCGATTGTTCTCTGGCAAGCTCCTGGTAAATGCTTAGGTAAAATGCAACTATCAATAACCACTGACATGTTTGGTCAATGTCAGTACATAAATGCTTTCACTATGATGAATAAAGGCAGATTATAATCCTTCCCAACCTGACTCTCATTTTTATCTTGTTCTGTTGCCGATGTAGTAAGGTTCCTAAGATCCTGGTGCTCCTCTTTAGCCACTTCACGCACTAGTAAGTCATATTGGAGAGGGATCTGACGTCGCTGGTACAGTATGTATTTCAGCAGGTCTTCTATAATTTTGATGCATGAGGATCTCGTCAAATTCCTTTCTAGCTTCACGTCAATGTTAATTTTCCTTCTCTTGCTTTGCTTACTGTACATCCCGTCTTTGTTTATATTGCACTTACCAGCTGATCATTGATGCTTCCCAAACACTTTTAGGTCTTTGCTATAAAAATAATAGATTTAAATGAATATTTGTTTTAAGAAAGATTTTGTTTTATATTTTCATTTCAATCTTTTATTCAGTCATTTAAATTTCATTTATAATCTTTTTGTAAAATGCAAAGATGTACTACTTCACTTAGGGAAGGGTCCTCTACGTTTCTAGGGAAGGTGTTATGAAGGAGAGTATTATAAAAGCTAACTTTTTGTCCATATGATGGACTGTCACGTGCAAAAAACAAAAAAACAGAGTAGGCTAAAGGAATAATGTTGACAAAATAGCCTGAATAAGAGTATTATAAACATTATTAGCATGAAAAAAGAGCCGGACATATGAGCTCTTAAGTAACATAAAATTGATCATTTGAGAATCAAAATGAATCGTGTGACATTGTTTCTGAGCAAAATTAGAATTATTGAGAAACATAAACATGGAAAAAGCTTATTTCATTGATGGAAAAAAGTTTCTATTCCTATAGTTGTGTTGAACACTGAAATAAGTTACCGTCAGATGTAGTGAGTGCTAAAACTAAATACCTTCAAAAGTCGAATAGACAAATATTTCATAAATTCAGGTATACTCTGAGTAAAACGCTAAAAATAAACTTATAAACGACAGCGTTAACAGGGACACGAGAGAGATTATGCAGAAGCGTGTATTCGGTGATAGCTTAGAAAACTGCTGAACGGAATTACATTTTCTTGTAAAGTTAAACTTTTTTTTGTTTTTACCCGACAACCCAGTCGTGGGCCAGTCAGGCTTCCTGCTGTTTGTCTTATGTAAAAAAAAAATGGCACACCTAGTCATTGCACAAAGTTGAAATAAAGTTTTAATTGGAAATGTATACTTAAGAAAAGGCATAGCCCTACCAATAATATTGTATACCAAATAAATTTTACAAAAACTTCAATGGATATATTCTAAAATACCGTATATGAGCAAATACTAGGGGAAATAAAGTATACCCTAGAAACAGCATTAAGAAGGATGATAGTTTTGATATGAAATCGCTGTTCACCAACATGCCGGTAAATGATATGTTATCCTTCCTACCAAACATCTTGGGGAAACAACATTGATGGCATTCCCAATAAAAACAATTACACTAATAAGATTGAAGATAATTCATCTTTTGTGTCGGAGGGCAAACATTATACATGATTCGATATGGCCAATGGTAATCCCCTCTCCACTGTGTTGGCAAATATTTACATGGAGTATTTTGAAAGCCATTTACTAAACACTATAAATGAAAAAAAAAATTGCTCAGATAGGTAGACGACGTATTTTGCTTTTGGCTTAATAATCTCCCTACGGGAGACTTTCTGCATAAGTTAAACTCATTAGCTCCATGAAATTTCCTCATGAAGTCGAAATGAATAATGTTACTCTTTTTGGATGTAGAGGTCATCTGGGATAAAGCTATCTTGAAAACTAAGCTTTACAGACAACCAGCAAATATAATTCCTATGTCCATTATTATTCAAGCCATCATATTTATATAAAAAAATCGGTTTTCATATTTCACCTGAGAGCATATATCAGATCCTGAATTTTTAGATGATGAACTGAAAATTATTCGGTACATTGGACAGAATCTAAGATATCCAATAAATAGACTTAACCAGTGTCAGAATAAAGCAAGGAAATGTTTCTCTAGTGGCCAAAATAATGAGCTAGAAAGTAAAAGTCACCAAAGAACCTTCGTTCTTCCCTTCCATGAGAATTTTCTCGAATGTGTTCCCAATCTCAAAAATCTTCATGTACAAGTAATATTCAAATATGACTTCAACATCAAAAAAGCCCTTGTCAAAAATAGCCCACCAAGTAATAAAGGTACTGTCTATAAAGTTCCATGTAAAGACTGTAACCAATTTCATATTGGACAATTGGGGAAAGATTTGGAGGCTTGGTTCTCTCAACCTAAGGATAGCCAACAGAGCAATGGCTTTATTTTAATATAAAGCTGCCTTTGATCACCATATCTAGGGTTGCCCAACAGAGCAACGACTTTATTTTAACATAAAGCTGCCTTTGATCACCATATCGACTAGGCTGGAGATAAGACCATAGATAAATCAAACTCTTTCATTGAAAGAAATGTAACTGAATCATGTTTGATCTCTGGCACATTTGATTATAATGTATATATATGTCCTTTGGCCATTTTTAAATGTGACACACTGTTAGATGAAATATTGATTAAGAAGTATCCACCAGAATAACCCTATCCACACACCATGTCAGGTGAGGAAGATCAGATGTCAGGTCACATGAGTGGTGTCTACCAGCACTCCATGTGGATTATGAAACCTTGGCTCACTTCTACCTTTGTGCTTTTAAAGACCTCAACACTTGTATCTCCCCCATTGCTTTTTATTTTCTCTTTCCAGTGGTGATTGGTGTGTGTGTGTGTGTGTGTGTGTGAGGCAGAAATGTCATGCGTGTGGCTCTTGGTAATCAATCAATCGGGTTTGGAACCATTTATGGATTATGTTACTTGGCCTGAGAGAGAACCTTACCAGTTTTCCATAACAAAATATATATTCTGTAAACGCAGCCCTTAGGATTTTCTGATGAGTTTTGGGTAAAATATGTCTCACAATACTGCTTTTGACAAAAGCGACATTCATAGTTATGGCTTTTTAGTTGGTGGAGAACTAAAAGCAAATCATCATAACCAAATGGCCAAACTAAAAGATTCTTGGTCTTATGAACAGTTTTGGGTTTAACTCTTGTAGGATTACGGGATGCGTTAATGGATGACCCCAAGATCCAGATTAAAGTATTCTAGATCTTTCATTGCCCCACTTTGTGACGTCACGACTAGAAAATCCAATAGAATTTGATAAGATTTATCATAGTAATGATAACTCTGGAAGTTTAGTGTACGAATTGTGTGTGATATGTGGATGACAATGTGGGATATTGATATGATAAGTGCATACGATGCACCAAGTTCTCCACTGTGGCATTTTATTGTTAAGTGTCCATTTTAAGTATGTCAGAAAGGGGAAATTCTACCGTGAAATGACATTAAATTTGCATTAATGGTAGCAAAGGAGTTCTCTTGCAGTAACTCAATGTAATTGGCTACGGACAATTACTATATAAATTACATTTATATAGTAACATACAATTTGCTGTTTGATTGCCGAGTGTTATATTTTCGTGATACCGACTTGAATGCGTCGCCAACTCTGAAATAGCAATTGTAATTTAGTGCTAAATTCACAATAGAGGTTACCAATTCTCTCATTATCAAACTGGTATTTGGATGTGATGACTTGACCTTGATTGTCAGAGGTCAAGCCGTAGTTTGACCGCAGTAAGGGCTTCTGGTCTGTATGGTTAATCAATGAACGTCACATATTATTTTTGATACTTTTTAATGCCCAAATCATTTAATTTCATTTGTGATATTGAACATCATGAAGTAATTTTCTGTAAGGTACATGCAATGTGCATTACTGAGTTAATTTAGAAATGCTGTATCATCATCGCACCCATGTGAAGTACAAGTACTTTTGAAACGATGTAGTTTATATAACATATAAGTAAAAGATTAAGCACATAATAATGATAATAATGATAATATTTGTATAATAAAAAAATCATTAATACAATCGTGACGTAATGCGATGCCACGTCCTGATTTCTGGGCGGAGGGGGAGGCACTCGCTCACAGCCAACCACCCAACCAGGTAGTTACGTCAGGCTCAGGCATAGTCAAGTCGCACACTCCTCACCAAGAATTACGTCGTGACTTGCCAGTGACATCTACCATGGCACTGAATCGTATAATGTCACGATCTTTACCTTACCTGGCTAACAAGACTATCAGAATCACTGTCTCGGCTGAATACCACGAAAAGGTAAATATTTATTGGTGGATTAATGAGGTTGTTGGTCATACACCCACCAACCATAGAGGGGGGTAACACGAGCTGACCTTTGAACGGCAGTCCAGGTTTTCCCAGTTAGAGTATGTTAACTGGTGGTTGACACCTTTAAACATCACTTGTCATTTATGAATCATATGAACTGTGTATTCATTGTCACCGGATGGTAGTTCTATGGTGATCACTTACCTTCCTTGCACCACAGTATTCGTTGAATTATTTAAAGAAGTTATGCAGTCAGAGAAATTCATAGAAATATCTGTAATCATCTACTTTTTTTCATTAGTCATTCAGTAGGATCCGAAGTGCTCCCGGCACCTCAGAGGACAAGTCGCTACACTAGTGTGTAAAAGCAGTCCAGGCCAGTGTTCACCCCTAGTCTACCCTTGAACGCAGAGTAGGCCAGTGTTCACCCCTAGTTTATCCTTGAACGCAGGCCAGGCCAGTGTTCACCCCTAGTCTACCCTTGAACGCAGGCCAGGCCAGTGTTGACCCCTAGTCTACCCTTGAACGCAGGCCAGGCCAGTGTTCACCCCTAGTCTACCCTTGAAACTCACCCTCACCTTCAGGTTAGGGTGAACATTGAAGTGGATTTGCTGGTTTTGCACACTCCTGTATGGCGAATGTTATCGAGACAGGGGTAGTATTTCAGCCCCTTATCCAGCTACTCACTAGTTATACCAATACATCAAAACCAGCATAGGATGTTGATTGGGTTGTAGTGGTAGCATAGTGTTACGATAATGAAATGTATGGACTGTGGTATAATTCCTTGCTTTTCCATCGTCGATATTACCTAATTTGATAATGGTGAGGTTGATGAATGTTAAGGACAATTATGGGCCTTATTTAATGTAGACAGAGGTGCAACTTTTGTAAAATGTCAACAGAACTTTCGAAATGCTTTTTCACTTATAAGTTAGATTTTCACTAAGTTTTTAAGGTTCTACTTAGTCAGGTAACTTACAGTACATGTAACCCAGAGTTCTTAGTATATTGCGAGGGTCTTGTGAAGATCTCTCTTTTCCCTGAGCTCTAGGGTGTACAGGTATAAGTATTGCTTATCCTAATTTCAGAAAATTCATCATTATATTAGTGATATACCAGTTGAGTTCTGTTGAAAGTCAACTATGCAAGCATCATTATTCTAAGATTATGTCAATGTTGTGGTTATGTATAATTACCTATTTTTTTTATGGCCTTTCTTCAAAAATCGGCATCCTGGTCGTATTTTGTTAGGTTTTAATAAGCGGTTAGTCAAAGGGTTAATGTAAAACAAGAAATACAAAATTATGTAACACTATTTATACATGCTACTAAAAGCCCAGGGCCACTGTTTTTGTTATTGATGTTAAAGAAGAAGAGATACAAGTTTGGATGAGTGGAGACAGTGACAGATTTGGACATGTTTTGTGATTTCTTAATCATGTTTTGGTAAGTGATTAGTTAGGAATGTGGGAGAGGGCAAGTAGATGATTAGTGTTCTCATCATGTCTGCCTAGTTTGTTTTGCTGCACTTTAAACCAAGGTGAACCATTTGATTGAATTTGAGCTTCTCCCAGAACATGTTCAGCCACTTTATTCGAGATGATATTGTTGTTGCCTAGATATACTTATAGGGAGATTTTACCGAACTCAGCTTGGCCGAGTAGAAAGTCACCTTTGGCAGTGCTGCATTATTGTGAATAGGGTTTCTTCAAAGGAGCCTAAATTTCCCTGCTGCCTGAGCCTCTTAGAAAGAGATCTTTGGCAACACCAGGACACCTTAATAATAGGTCATAGGGTAGTTATGATAGCAAGACAGATAGACTAGATGGAATGAAGAAAGAAATGAAAGGGTGTATGAGAGATGTGTTATGGCAGGGAATGCAAGGGGAGTGAATTGTAGGGTGGTAGAATGGGTGAAATGTAACACTTTAAGGTGGTTTGGGCATGTGGAAAGAATGCAAGACTGGGAGTTTACAAGGAGAGTGCATGATAGGACAATGTAACTGGTTGGTGTGAGTGGAGAACTGCCTGTGATATGGGCAAATAGGGTGGAGGAATACTGGAGGGAGAGCAATAGTGGAAGAATGTGTGGAATGGTTTATATGACAGAGGCATGTAAGGACAGGGACAAGTGGAGACTCTTTTGCCATGGCCACCCCTTGATAGGAGTTCCCAGAGGGAACAGGAGTCAGAGACATAGATAGACAGATAGTGCTATTTCACAAAATTCTTCACCCATTCAACTCAAGGCATATCGTTCTTGAGTTTGTGGAATATCACAGCCTGTCTTATCAATGAAGGATTTTACAAAGAGCTACAACTCCATTTTATCAAAGGCACAGCCATAATCCCCAAAAAGGGCAGCATGTTGCTCTGGGCTTTGCTAAGAATAGTTCTGAGGTGACTGCACAAAGTTCTCTGACAACACTTCTGAGGGAACATCCACCTCAAGTAAGATGCACTGTGGTCTAAGGTGATGCTGTGTGTAAGTCCTCGGACATGGACACCCCCCGACCTAGTTTATATTTTTTTAAACATTATTCAAACCTGGCACAAAGAAACATTTACTAAAAAAAAAATAAAAAATGAATGAATGATATGACACAGTACCTATTGGGCCCATTTACCTAACACAAAGTGGGCCTAGTAGCCCCATGGGTTCAATTTAAACCCTTAACTGGTAGACAAAATGTATATGTAATTGATGGCTACCTTACTATATTTGTAGTTTATGCACCAAAAATTAGTTATATAGCTACTTTTCTTCATGATGCAATAATGTTGATATTTCCCATAGTCCGGAAAATAAAGATTTTTGAAGAAAAATACTTAAATGAAAATTTTGCTACTGCAAATTATTAAAATGTTAAGAAGCCCATTATTTTCTAAGAAATTATAAAGATTCAAATGCATATCAGAAAACATAAAAGAAACATTTCTTCATTTTCATGTAAAAATCAACTACCTTAGGATGGTCCCCAATACCCCTTGATGGATCGAATTACCCAATTCAACAGTATCCACTGTTTGGAAGTCTAAATCTCTCTTGTAATCTGACTTGATATCACAGAACTTTGATTACTTAGAACATTTCTAAAAGCTATTATAGACCTTACAAGGATGCCATTTTATTGACCTAAATGCTAAACTCAGAAACATGAGTCTTAACTGGTGTACGAGATGTATCAGATCAAAATTGTTCCAAAAACATCAGATACTGACCTTACAAGGATGCCATTTTATTGACCTAAATGCTAAACTCAGAAACATGAGTCTTAACTAGTGTACGAGATGTATCAGATCAAAATTGTTCCAAAAACATCAGATACTATTACATTAAAAATTTTCTCCACACATTACTGTAAAATACAATATTAAAAACCTAAAATGGATGTACAATATGGAGCTGGACAAAGCCATCATATGTATGATGATATGATATGTATGATTGGTGTTATTTCTGCAGCAGGAGGTAGCTCTAGTTACTCTATGTGTCACAAATTGATATTATCAAAGGCATATTTTGAGTTTTGTACATTATTATGCAAGCTAGGACTCTACTCTTCAGATACCCAAACATGGAAATTTGTCTCTAAGCAACTTCTTTACCATCAACCTCAAATAAAGAAGTATCTTCTTGTCTTTATGCTCCTTCATTACCCTGAACCTCAACTGGAGAAGTATCTTCTCATTTCTTGGCCTTTTCAAAATATTCATTTTGACTGTTGACCATATACAGTACTAATTCATAAAGGTTGAACATTTTATAAATATGGCCATCACTCTAAGAATAAGTCTGTGGTAAAGACCCACTCATATGCAAGATATCAAATCTTTGATAATCATGATCTATCAATCTACTTCAGATTTGGTTCGTCTGATTTTACTCATAGTAATGTATGCAAATTCATGGGTAAACATTTTATCTTGAATGAGGCGAAGTACTTTGTCTTCAACAGGATTGTTGATGTATGGAACAATCTTCCAATTAAGAGTGGTTGAAAGCAGTACTACATACATTTAAGAGCTGATGATGAATATTTCCCTTCAAAGCCATGACTTACATTATTTGCATCTCCTTAGTCATAGTGAGAATTTGCAAATTATTCTCTCTGAGTTATGTGTATACCTAACTTTTACTAATATCTGTATACCTAACTTTTTACTAATCTGTGAGTTTCTGATACCTTCTACTATCACAAACAGCCTCAAAAGGACTCAGTGGTCTGTTGCTGTTTCAATTCCTTTGTATTATATATGCAAAAGAAAGTAGTTGGGACCCTAATCATTCTAGTTTTCTCTATGTAAGTTATATTATATACAAACCTTAGAGAGCTGACCTTGATTTTTCATGGTTACTGTTACTTTGTGTTTTGCAGGATCATGGGTTTACCTGCAGCGAGTATTTTTCTTCTGGTTGTGAGTGCAGGGATTACATGGACTGAAGATGAAATCAACAATAATACCACACCTCATGCAAACCTCACTGGGGC
>JAUTXX010536692.1:0-10801 GCA_032273605.1 Panulirus laevicauda | reverse complement strand
GGATCACAATTTTGCGCGTGATCAAGATATTCCTATGAGTCCACGGGGAAAATGAAACACGATAAGTTCCCAAGTGCCCTTTCGTGTAATAATCACATCATCAGGGGGGCTACAAGAGAACAACAAGATTTCATGCACAAGAAAAAGAATGTGTTTGCTATCATCGTCACCAGCCACACTGACCGTAGAATGGCAAGTATTTCTTGGTAACGGTAGCTCACTGAGGGCCACTGTGGTGTGTCACGCATTAACCATACCACAGCCCAGTGTACGGTGGAGGGACTCATTCTCCAACCACCCCAGTGATGGCAGATATGCACGACCACACAACACAGCACCTCACAGCAATGCTCTATGACTCCGCTCGATTGCAAGAAGTATCAGGTGCCTCCGCTGGTCTCCTTAACTGAAGGTAATGTGACGCCCCAAGTACGATGAATATCTACAGCGGGTTTTGAAGACTAGCACCAATGATCCATGAAGGAAATAACTCATCATGCCACTGAGCAGGACTTGCTTCAGATGCAGCAACTCCCCCTCGCTCACCACTGATACACGTTGACGTCTCCCTTCGCTTAGCGTCGCTCCGGTAATTAATACGACTGGCGAAGAGGGCCGCTACCTTGGTGTCGCCTGCTGGTCGACTGGTGCGTACAGCAAAAAGCCACAGTAATAAAGCATGGGAGGACCCCCCTACAAGCCGTATAGCATATGATGACCATCTGTTATCGTCAAGCCTTATCGTCTGTATAATTCCTGTTACCAGGAAGCTTGAGAAAAGTCGTATAGTATATAGACACGTCCCCCGGCCGCCTCCTCCTCCTCCTCCTCCTCCCAACGACCCAAAATGCTCCCTCTGGCCTGGTATGATCACTTACAGATCCGGGCCGTGTTTGACGTGGGATTCCGAGTCCAGGCCAACTTCCGGATCACTCTCCCCGGTAGTGTTTACCGTCACGAGAGTCGACAAATAAACAGGCTGGCGTGGTGGCCTACATCAAAACGTGACTTCACACAGGTATTTCAAAGCCCCGGCAGAGCAAACGGTAGGGCCAAATAAGCGCGTAGGCCAAATAAACACGCGGGCCAAGCAAACGCACGGGCCAAATAAACTCATTCATACAAACACACAGACACACTCTCTGTGAGGGAGGAGGAGGCGAGCCTACATTGCTAGCTAGCTGTGGATGGTGTCGCGGTGAGGAATGTCCAGGTCGCCCTCAAACACTACGGCAAGATCACTCCCTCCCTCCCTCCCTCCCTGCCAACGACGGTACGATCCCTGAGCACGACGGGACGATGCCTGAGCCCGACATTATAACCCATAAGTACGGGCAGGACTATCCTGGAGCACGAGTGTACGACCCTTGAGCGCTAAGGTACGACCCATGCATGTGACGACACATCTCCTCCTCAGATTGTACACCGACCACTTTTCTTAGCTTGCCCCACTTCTATCGCACCATGGCTGGCGTGGTGGCAGCCTTGCTTATCAGATATTTCTGTCCCTTACTGCAGGCGAGAGCCGGTACCTCGTTTGCACGATAAGTACTGACCTGCGGTAGTATCCACTGGCCACAGTAGTGTCCACTGAGTGTAGTAGTGTCCACTGGATAATTCCCACTACTGCTGTTGGATTGGTGCCACTGACCAGTGTGGAGTGGAGCGCACATCTGAACGACTGAAGTCAGTCTATGTTTGTGTGTCTGTACCGAACGCATGGAGACCCGCAGTCCACCTCTGTAACTTGCTTCACATGTACGCATGTGTACTTGCTGACCAGGTGTGTGTATCTCACTACTGAGTACATGGTGCCTTCAGCCTACCTCTGTGTACATGCAAGAGAGAGAGAGAGAGAGAGAGAGAGAGAGAGAGAGAGAGAAGCGGTGCATGATATGAACGAATCTGAGGATAGAAAACGCACTGAACTTATGAACATCATTGTGGTAATGTGCTGAGGTCTGCAGGTCGTGCTGTGGCCGGGGGTCTGTGCGGCGCTGGTCGGCCGTGTCTCACCAAGACGCTACGTGACTTGTGTAATCCTTGTGCGCTACCGCTTACACGACGAGGATGGACGATGAGGATGGACGATGAGGATGGACGACGAGGATGGACGACGAGGATGGACGACGAGGATGGACGATGAGGATGGACGACGAGGATGGACGATGAGGATGGACGATGAGGATGGGCGGTACAATATATTCTGTCCAGGTTACCGTCACGAATCAGTCATGGTCGGCGGAGAGGAACAGTTCTTAGTAACATGCCAGGTGAGGCGGAGGAGTAACGTCTCAATAGAAGGCTTTGGAATGAAGATCATTGGAAAGGAGAGGGTCTGTTCGCGCTCCAGTGTCAGGCGACACACGTGAGTGTCAGCCCTAACGATGATGCTTGACCTTCACGTGTGTCGTCCTCACACTTGAGCGACCATCTGAGCAGCCGCCCCTGCGCCGTTCGTGCGACCTATGCTGCTGGGGGCCGTAACCTAAGCAAAGATAGAAGTGATGTAAGCAGAGTCATGCCGGATGATTAATAATCTTCACACTTGACCTTTTGTAGAACCATAATATTTAAAGCCAAACTCTGCAGATGGTGATGGCTTGTGTAACCCAGACGAGGCGCGTCTGGCCAGCCCGGCGGAGGCATGAACCCATCGAGCACCGCCTTGTGTAACCCGTGGAGAATAATACGTCCTGTGAGGTTCCTGTCTGTAGTACCTGCTGCAGAGGCTGCAGGTGTGAGCCTCCGAGGTGGGTGTTGGGGATGAACGAGGTATTGGGAAGGAGAACGAACCCAGTGAATGGCAGTTGACGTAACCAGCTGACGGGCGTTTCTTACAGGCAATTGATCTCAAGAGGGAGCTGTGTATTGTTTTGTTTTGTCACTGAATACCGTGGAGGGTAGTATGTCCTGTGTATCCTAACATCCCTCCCCGCCTCCAGCAGGCTACAGACCCTTTTGCCAGGCCTGACAGCTTGTGTTTGTCGTGTGTGAACAGCGAAATACATCGCTTTGCTCTGTCTTATCCCATGATGAGGATTAAATCAGTAAATCATTTTTGTGCACAAAGTCGTTTTCCTCCATTCTCCAGCTTGATGTTCCCGCATTTAACGCCCCTATCGGCTCTCGTGCATAGGTTTATATATAGCTACTTCTGTGATTTGTAATTCCCTGACATTTGGTTCCCATGATACGTGGCTCCTTTACATATAATTTTCTTGATCTGTTGATCCTTCGTTTCATATGTAGCGAGATTCTTTATTAAGAAAATAATAGATCACTAAACTTGAGTATGGTTGAAGGATACTATGCCAAAAAACATACAAGCAAGTTAAGGAAGGGATGCGATTAACTTAAGAATAGAATTGCATCCAAACTCTAGCCTGCGATTCGTGACATTCAAATGCTTATGTTGGTCACTGCTAGTGTCTATATATGAATGTTGTAGAACAAGTGGGTAATAAATACTTCCATCTCTCACCCTAATACTAAGATGATGATGATTGGTTCATCAACTGCATGGTTTCATCGTTACATACAATTCATCTTGTATTCCTAATCATAAACATGTACAGTCAACCAAAAAAGTATCACCACACTTTCCGTGCTTTATATTTTGAAACTCAGGACGAATTGTTTTGATATATTCTCCTGGGTATCATCGGGTATTGGTATGCCTTCCCTCCTTATCTGCCAGAGACATTACCAAGTTTGGAAAGACGATTCATTACGGTTAGGTGGGCGAAGGTACATCTTGGTATGGAATTATCAAATTCCTATTCTCTTTTGTCCGTCATATTAAACAGTTTCTTGTGCTTACACTGAATAAACTTGGATATCTAATGTATGTATAGAAATAGAACAGTGAATATATTCCAAAATGAAAATGAAATTTATAGCAATTAATATTTTGAAAATCTAATAGAAACCTAAAACTCATATTTTGAAACTAAAACATTGCAATTATTCTTCAGTTTATATCATTCACGTTTCAAGTGAAGCCTCACTCTTACTTGTACATTCCATTCTTTACAAGTGCTCGTTAACGAACGCAATGTCGGCGAGTGTCAGATACAACTCCAAGTTTGCTTCAGTTGTGTTTCATTCCGAGATTCGTATCTTTTGTACATTTATAGCCATTCGTGCTCCAAAGTCCCGAAATTAAAGGAAAATTAGCATTAATTGCTTTGATAGTTCCCTTGAGAGAACAATAATGATGTCTTGATAATTAACATATTTTGTCTAAAAATATTTTGCTTTGCATAACTCTTATGTTTTCAAACACTATTAACCACTTTCATTCTGTTATTGTTTTCTTTCATAAATACACGATATTTGGTAAACAGAAACTTATTCCCTGATCTTCCCAATTTTCTTTGCCTATTATAAGCGTGGCGCAAATCTATACGATAAAAAGTCGTGCCTGTGTGTCTTTAGACACGTCGAGGAAACAGCCAGACGCACGATGAATAACCCCTAAACACAGTTGCCGATTCACCTTCTTGGTAGGAGAGAAATACTGGCAGCTAAGATGATATCATTCTGGCAAAATAAAGCATAAGTGACCGTAAGGTTATGCAGGCAAAATGGGAGGTATGAAGAAGAAAATGGCAGGGCGAGTGGTTATGCCGCCGAACAATGTCATTCCAGCGATCTCCAACGTTGTTGTAGTGGTGTTTGCTCAGTGTAAGTCAGAGTCCAAAGCTCAATGGCTAGATGGGTGGCGTCTGCATTCGACTGAGTCCTTGATGTAAGTACGAGATAGTTTTTGACCCTCTGCAGGAGCTAGTGGACGAGGGCCCAGAGGGCTTGAAGCTGCTAGTACTTCTGAGAATAAATATCACCAAAATAGTGAATAACGCTTAGATGTCCAATTTCAGTAAACAATAATTTTCGCTATCATTTTACGTATTTTAGTCAAAGAACATGGCACGAGTAGGGGATTTTACAATGTATAAGAAATACAAAAGATAATCAGAAATACCAACCATACCGGAACAATTGAAGTACCATTACATATTTCAATTTCCATCGAACCCAAGCTAACGATACTTTTCTATTCCATTTATCTATTTTCTTCTTTTCCTGGACTGTGGATACTTTTCGTAGTTCACAAGCTAAGCCAGACCTGCTGATGGTAAGCTTAGTTACTGTGTAAAGTGGAAAAAATGACGAGACTTGGAGTGCAGTTCAATTTTCACAAGAGTTTCCTTGCCTTGTTTTGTACACAATACTTTTTGGCATTCCCCCCTAAACATGTTTCCATGATTGTCGTTTTTCTTTTGTTCCATATTTACTTAATCTCTTTAGGTACAATGATATGAAGTACGTCATGCACCAGTCACAACAGCATTCAGGTCACATCAGTCGAGGTGTGCGTGTAAAGTATCAGAATAGCGTTTTGTGTTGAGGTTTGTGGCTCTCAACCTAAAATACATTCCCTAAACCTAATTTTAAGACAGCTTTAGCAACGGTGTCCTGCATTTCTAAGTGCAAGATGTCGATGATTTAAGGATGAACGATAACAAATCGTTCCAACGCCGAGTTAAGTCGACTCAGAACAAAAGCGAGAGAAAAAAGCAATTTCTCATTTTGTTTTGTTCCCATGTTCATATTGACGCGTTGACACCTGCTGGACGTGTCACGTTCATACTGACGTGTTGACACCTGCTGGATGTGTTATGTTCATATTGACGTGTTGACACCTGCTGGATGTGTTATGTTCATACTGACGTGTTGACACCTGCTGGATGTGTTATGTTCATACTGACGTGTTGACACTTGCTGGATGTGTCATGTTCATACTGACGTGTTGACACCTGCTGGATGTGTTATGTTCATACTGACGTGTTGACACCTGCTGGATGTGTTATGTTCGTAGGCTGTTTTGACACGAGCTGGTTGTGTCGGGAGCGGAGGTGGAAGAATACAAACATTTTGAAGTTTATATTTACAGTTTGGCTCGGGTTTTGGGACCTCCGTGTGGTGGGACGGCCCTGGATGTTTACATGTCACCTCTGACAGATATATCTAGAGAAGTGATACCTCGCTCATGCTTCGGGCAGCACATGGTCATGACCCTGGATCATGTAGACCTCTCAATGTCTTCCTGAAGAGCTTAGGAATCACTGAGCCATTGTGAGACGGTTGTATTCCCTCTGTAGCAGCGCCTTCGTGATGAGGGAGTAGGTTGTCTTGTTGAATGGCCATGTTCGGGCCCGTGGCCCTCACAGCCACACAGCTGGTTCCTACCAGTCACACATGGAACTGCAGCGCCTGATGATGGTAGGTGGGCAGGGTAGTCAGGGTAAACAATGACCGGGCACAAGCGGAGCCAAGCGTACGATGACCTCTGACTGGGAGGGGCTGGAATGCGCTTGCACTGTCGCTTTAATACCACGCTCGATGGGATCGAAATTCCTCCTCTCGTCCGAGAGTCATTCTCGTGGAAGGATTCGAGATATCTTGGGAATCTGGTTCCTCAATGGTGAGTGTGAGATCCTACATGTTGATTCACAGGTGTCGAGGTTAGCGGTCGGGGCGGAGGTAACGAAGGTACACCAGAGGGCAGGTCCTGCGGGCCAGGAAGTCTGACCAGAGAGGCGCTGGGTTCTGGGCCACACTAGTTGGGTGTCAGCACCACCAGTCACACCAGCGTTGCTCTGTCCACTTGCATTTGGAACCAACGGGTTAGTTATGTGGTTCAGGTGTTGGTCTACCGTATATGAGGAATCATATTTGCCAGGGTCGCCTCACTATCATGTGTTCCCGGCGGCTGGAGATGCGCTAGTATGCTTCCGTACTGGACCAGCAGATCGTGTGACTGGCTGAGTGTATGACGTCACAAGCTATGCCCTCACAGGAATTCCCCTCTCCACCATACTAGTAGTGACGTCACCACCACCCACAGTAGTTCGTGGTAGAGACAGCTGAGACAAGGGGCTGACGAGGAGCCCTGTGCAGTGTGGCACCAGATGCGACAGTAAACAAGCGGCCACTTCCTTCCTACTCATGACGTCACGGGATGCACAGAGGGGCTCTCACGACCACGAGATGTTTGCTCGGGTCACAAACACTGGCGCTTCCCGCCATGTGTGGCGCCCTCAGCCTGCCTGCCACTGTGGGAACCGCTCGTGTCCTCAGCCGCTCACTCACCACCACCGACATCGCCTCATTTGGTCCTTTTTTTTTTTTTTTAAAGAAAAGACACGCAGGAGGACCCGCGACCAAGGCCCCACCTCCTGCGGTGTGTGTGTGTGTGTGTGGAGGGAAGGAAGGGTAGTGTGGAGCGAGGAGCTGGACTGGAGTTTCTGAGTCTAGGTAAATGGTGGATGAGGTCGAGCCATTAACACCACGTCCCTCCAGACCCCGTGAAGTTATTTGCTTGGTCAGTTAGGCTGTAGGCCTAGTGACTGCCAGGGTCGTTAAGGCCAACCTCGTTGTGTTATAACCACCAGTTCAAACATCTTGAACACCTCCATCAAGTGTTCAAGGTCACTGTACAGCTGTACACGCTTCCGCGCTACCTACACAGTCCTCCTGACGTGGCGGGTGTCGGGGTAACAAATGACGAGTTGTGCCTCCCTCGGCTGGCACCTGGGGCGGGGGTGAGGTGAGGGGGTTGTCTGATTTCCTGATGGTGATCCAGCACCATCACCCACCCCTGCCACCCACTACTGCCACCCTCCCCTGCCACCCACCAATGCCATCGACCACTAATGCCACTCATCAGTGACACCCGCTCCTGCCACCCGGCACTGCCACGCATCACTGCCACCCACAACAGCCACCCAGTAATGCCATCTATTATTAACACCCACTGTTGCTACCCACCACTGACATCTACTACCACCCATTAACGCCACTGCACCTGCTAATGACACCCTGCACTGACACGCGCTATTTCCACCTACAACTGCCACCCACAGCTGTTATTGATCTCTGCCACCCACCACTGCAATCCACTAACAACACTCACCAGTGCCTCCCAGTACTTCCATCCACCACTGTATTTACCTGTGTGTACTTTACGAGGAGTCGTTCTACACTCGTGGGGCTCCATCTCTTGAACTTTACTATCATACAACTTTTAACCTTCTGCATACTTTCCATTTCCACTTTCTCATAGGTCAGTTGATTCCATTTATCCATCAATCTTCCGCTATTAAAGCACTTCTTTATATTTTTTCTAACAAGTTTCTTGCTTAATTCCTCTTGTTGTGTCCTCTGGTTGTTTTACTCCTGCATCTTGTAACGAGCAGTTCGCTGTTGAGATCATCAAACTGGTTCAAGCCCTTGAAGGTTGTGATCAGGTCACCCCTCACTCTTCTCTCCCCCACTATGGGCAAATAGTATCTAAGGTCTCTCATCTTCCCCATTACTCAACTCTCTTAATTCTGGTGCCATCCTTATCGCTCTCCTCTGGACCTTCTCTATTAGTTCAGTGTGATTCCCTCAGCGCGGAGGCCAAACTTGTCTCCTTTGTCATTTCCTGTAAGTGTGACTCTGGCGACAGGTAAGGGGCGATGTTAGTGGTAAGTTCCACCCCTCACAGACCTGATTCTTGAAGGCGGAAAGGTTATTTTGACTGAGGGAAGAACGAAAGGAGGATGGGAATTCCACAGGTTTGGTGTTCGAGGGAAAAAGGCGATATCATAATGGTCATTCCTCGAGTGGCCAGTTGCAGGACAGAAACTATGGGAAGCAGCAGCCAGACGCGTGCCTCGAATCCAAGCCTAACGGTGTGGGGCACAGTCAGACACCCTGCAAGAACAATGCTAAGAACAGAAACACCAGCAGGAGGGAGTAAGAGCTGCAACGTCGCGACGTACAGAGAGAGAAAGGATAGTTGAGGAGAGATCATGCCAGGAGAATTAATGAGGCGAGAAGTTTTTGATTTCGCCTTCGCTGAAGAGAAGTGCAGGAACCTCACCTCAAATATGTGAGTAGCACTCCATACTAGGACGAATAAATCCCCTGTAGATAGGAAACGGATGTTTACACGAGAAATGATTACAAAACGCACCCAGATTGTGGGAAGTAGACATTATGATGATCATGTGGGATTCCCAGGTTAGAGCAGTGAATACAGTTACTCCATGTTTATGTTATTACAGGGTTTAGATATGGTGATATGCAACTACAAAGAGGGAAACTAGTATCTCTTAGAAAGAGTTATAGGAAGAAATTGCGGTTTGGAACTACTCAAATCGAACCAGGTTACTGTTTTTCCAATCCGAGATGCCGCAAAGATGCGAATTGAGAGAGGATATTTGTTCAGTACGAGAAAGAGACCGATTTTTAAAAGGAAGATGTGTGGAAGAGTGAGCTGCAGTGTGTAGTGGAATCAGCAGCATAAAAGTAGAGAGGGTTATGGGTTGAAGAGAGATCATTTACAGAGAGAAGAAATGGAATAGATGATAGGAATGAACCCTGAGGAATACTATTGTTCCTGGGATACGAGGGGAAAGTCGCTCCGTCGAAGACTACTACAGTGGAAAGGTCAGAACTGAGCTAAACATGAAGCCATAAGGAAGAGTTTAGAAAGCAGAGACTTATGTCACACCATCAAATGCTTTGGAGATTTCGAGGGATACCACAAAATTTCCACCAATATCACGGGGAGAAGAGGATCAGAGGTGAGTCATATCAGAAGGATCAGTAGACATAACACTGCCAAATCCATATAGGTGATCAGGAAGAAGGAAATTCTTTGCGTTTGGGGAAGTGAGAGTTAAGGAGAGTATTTAAGACTGAGAGGCTGTGATTTGTTGACTGATACCAGGAACCCATGTGTAAATGTGGCAAAGGATGGAAAAAAACAAGCTAACCGGGCTCAGGAGGGGAACTTGAAGGCCATCACAGTACTGGCTCACTGTGATGCTATCACTAACCATTCAGACACGTAGGTGTTAGTACATCCCTGGTTGGAAGACATCACCCACACACTATTACTCCACACTACACTACTGACTGATATCTGGTTGTGGGAAATTCAAAGAAAGAGTCCTGGTGTTACCCAAGACCTCTTTCAAGAACCTCTTGCATCCTAAGGCTGCTCTACTTCCAGTGGCAGGGTAATGTGAACTACCTTCGAGTGAAAAGTTCTTTGAAGAGGCTGTACTCCTAGTGATACAGCCTCGCCAAGGTGACTCTTTACTCGCTCAGGCATAGTCTGGCCACATTTACGGGTGATGTTCAATGATATATACACAACAGTACCTTCTCCTGGTTCTAACCAGTGGCTCATCCATTTGTACCACACTGCAGGCAGCCACCTTGGCTCTCCACTTACCCCACCTGCGGGTATCGTCCACTATCACCACCCACGTCTATCACTAGAGGTAATTCTCTCCTGCAGTACTTCCAACTGTCACCAATAACTTTAGCCTCAGCAGATACTAGACCATGATGAGCCCTCGGGTACTGGGACCATACGAGTCACACATGAACCCTCGGGTACTGGGATTATACGAGTCACACATGAACCCTCGGGTACTGGACCATACGAGTCACATATGAACCCTCGAACACTGGAACCATACGAGTCACACATGAACCCTCGGGTACTGGACCATACGAGTCACATATGAACCCTCGGGTACTGGGCCATACGAGTCACATATGAACCCTCGAACACTGGAACCATACGAGTCACACATGAACCCTCGGGTACTGGAACCATACGAGTCACACATGAAACCTCGGGTACTGGGCCATACGAGTCACATATGAACCCTCGAACACTGGAACCATACGAGTCACATATGAACCCTCGGGTACTGGGATTATACGAGTC
>JAUTXX010536681.1:0-10801 GCA_032273605.1 Panulirus laevicauda | reverse complement strand
CTCTCTCTCTCTCTCTC
This sequence comes from Panulirus laevicauda, assembly GCA_032273605.1. Lineage (NCBI taxonomy): Eukaryota > Metazoa > Arthropoda > Malacostraca > Decapoda > Palinuridae > Panulirus > Panulirus laevicauda. Next base: position 10,784 of record JAUTXX010536681.1, on the reverse strand, counting down.
TCTCTCTCTCTCTCTCTCTCTCTCTCTCTCTCTCTCTCTCTCTCTCTCTCTCCTACTCAGACTTCAGCTCTCTCAACCACAAACTCAACACACCCTAACTCTCTCAAGAGGCCTCTTCTACTATTCCACTCTCACTATAGTTTCCTCTTACCCTCTCTTACTTTATGCTACCTCTCACCACTCTCACTCCACGCCCCTCTCTTTCATTCTCTCTCCAGCCATCTCTACACAACTCTCTCGTCACGCTTCACTCTCCTCTCACTTTAACTTCTCGTCCCATCTTTCGCCCTTAATCTGGCTCCCTCTCACATGTTCTTTCTCCAGTTCCCTCCTCCCATCTTCTAGCAGTGGCTGACACCCCTCACCCAATCCTCCTTCTAACACAGTTTGTGATCCTGCTTCCCCCCCATGCCTCACCCACGCGGCCTTGCTCCTCTCCCACTCTCCCAAGCCTCTCCCACGTGTCCTTGCTCCTCTCCCTTTACCAGATTAAGGGACGTCTTCGTCTCTGTCTGGAGAAACAGTAACACATCCAACATGAACCAAATCGCCGAGTTTAATCCTTCGACTTATCTCTATTTAGGGTCTTGTGGATGATTGTGACGAGGCGACGAAGAATGAGATGGAGAGAGAAAGAAAGAAAGAAAAAAGAAAGAAGAAGAAGAAGAAGAAGAAAAAGAAGAAGAAGCTTCGGAGGAAGAAGCGAAGAAGAAAAAAAATATGCCGTTGATTAGGAAGAGGAGAAGGGAAGAAGAAGAGGGTGAGAGGGAGGGAGGAGGAGGATGACGGGGGAGTCACGGGAGAGTTGGCAACCTGAGCTGTGCCCGGAAGTCGAGCCTGGACCACCCGGGAATGAATGAGCTTCTAGGGCTTGACCCGGTCCTCTGACTCCCTCATCTTCGTCCTCTCCCTCAACCCTTCGTCCTCAACTTTCTCCCTCCATTCCTACCTCCTCATAACTCGTTCCTTCATTTATACGTGTAAATACAATTAGGATTCACTTCCCTCCCCATCTGACAGCGTAAGAACGCAAGGGGTGAGAGTACAAGGCGTAGAATCGCGTAGAGATGCTGGGGCTACGCCAGGGCGCGGCGTATCGCTCTAGTATTACCAATTAGGTCATATTTGTAAATAAAGTCAGCAAGTGCATAGCGGACAGGGGCTCCGGTCACCTCATCAGCTAATGTCGCCTGGTACGGCTTCTGTTGCTGCCCCCGCCACGTAATACTGGGATAAACCTTCGTTCTGGCGAATCACTTGTATCTCGATCATTAGCAATACGCAGTGCTGACCCCACGCATGTATTTAGTAAATGAAATGAGTTTAGATTAGATGTAAACCTCAGTCTGACTGTATCATACACTACAATGTGTATCTATAAATATCTTCTTTTCATTCCCAGTTGGTTCTCCAGCCTGTGTGTGCCAACAACTTTAACAAACAAACAACTGCCTCAGTTGGACACATCTGCACGCCACCTTGTCGTGTATGATGTATTCAAACCAAAGCCCACCATCCACACCTAAACCCCACAGACTATCCCATGGTTTGCCTTGACCTTTCATACGCCCTGGGTCAGCACACTGACAGCGTGTCGCCCCTCTTCATCACTTCGATCCAATTCGTTCTATCCTACAGACACCCCACATCGTCATGGGTCTGCTCCTCCTCCTCCCAATACCCCTGTAATGCCGATCCTCTTCGTCTGTCATCTTTACTCATCCTCTCCATAAGTATGAACCATTCCAGCACACCCAGTCAGCCAGTCATCTCCCTCAACCAGACTGTTGCTTACTTCTACACCTCTCTGACAATGCCATCTCCTGCACGAACATCCCACCTCACACCATACAGTTCTCAAGCACTTTATTTCCAATATGTCCACATTCTTTGTTTCCTTTGCATTCAGGGTCCAAGACTCACGTCCATACAACATCTTTGGGACTACCATGCCTTCACTATACCCATCACTGCACACTCATCAGTGCACCCAGGACCTTAATCTCCTCTCCCGTCCCTTGACTTCACACTCATGGTTCCATCCGCTGTCGCGTACATTATAGAGGTACCTACGGCACCCCACTTCTGCCAAGTCCTCCCCATTTAACGACATGCTCAAACCACCCTGTCTTATCCCCTTACTGCACTGCATTACCTTTTATTGACATCATCTGCCAACTTCCTCCCAGATACAAACACCAACTTATGCTCTCTCTCTCTCTCTCTCTCTCTCTCTCTCTCTCTCGAGTCTGCCACTACAAACGTGTCATCAGCAAACAGCAACAGACTCGCCTCCTGCGCCACCTTTTTCATGTGTTGCTGGATTTCATGTTTTCCTTGGGTGAAGATTAAATGAAATTTTTCAGATGCTAATCTGATATTTTTGATTCTCTAATTAAGACCTGCCTTTTAAAATTGGTGAGGTCGTACCTGTCAAAAAATACATACGAAAGTAAAGAGCAGCGAAGCTTCGTGGTGTGAGGATAGAAACTGGCGTCACAACGGTTCATCCTTTACTTGCTAACGACCACATAATAAAATCATATGAAGCAGCGGCTTAGTTTACTGCATTGCAATTTGACCTTTGAAGAGATTACTCCATTTATGTTTCATCCGTATACAAGATGGTTTGTCATAACCATAAAAATCACTTCAGTAAGCACGGTCTTAACTGACTTAACCACTTTTTATTGTTTTCCCTTTAATAAATTGTGTTCCATTGCATTGTTCTTACTCTGCAAGAGGCAGTGTGGCCTACTTTAAGATCCTTATCCATTAATCTATCGACTCATCTATGATCATCAACTCTGTTCTTAAATATCATCATTCAGCTGTTTCTGTGCCTTGTTCTGTTGACGTGCTGGCATGTAGAATAACTAAATCAGTATTTAGTTAAACATTTATGTTTCTGTGTAAAGTCAATTATGCTAAGTATGTGTTTATTTTTTGTGTGTGAAATCATTTTACTTCTGTGACTAAAGGATCTAAATTATCAAACACACACACACACACACACACACACACGTGTCTGCGTCAACCCATTCCTTCAGGTGATTAACTCTTATACCGCCAATTAGTGTAATGTACCAGTGGCGACCTCTGGAAACACCCTTCCCTCCCAATCAATCCACTTCTTTACCTACCCCCACCCCAACCTCCACCACCTCACTGTTATCTATACCCCCCTTGATTCTTCCTTCACCCCGACCCCTCCTCCTTCACCAGACCCATGAATTATCCCTTCATAGCCCCACTGACAATCTTCCTACTTTGCTGTTGATATGAAATTAGGTAACACACCCTCGTCAAAGACAGACTGACGAAAGGTTCGACGTAATTCAGACGAGCTGAGTGGTCAGAGGCGTGGCGAGTGGACTATGGTGTACAGAACCGCAAAGTACGTAAGGTATTTTGGTTATGAAATTATTAATCATGAGTATATCATGCTCGGTAAAGCATTATCAGAAGAAACATACCTTGAAGTGTTTATCAGTAATGACCTATACTACGGACAACAATGTCTGGCTCCATATACAGACCAATGTTAGCTTTCAAACCTTGAAACACTAACTATAAAAAGATTAAAACACCTTTAGGGAAGAGAAACAAAGCTAATTCCTTCACTCACAATTAAGTATCATGAATTTTTAGAATCCTAACATTATTCTTTTTAAAAAGTGGATTCCGAAATCTAAGAAGGTTTTGAAAATACTAAATAATCTAAATAACATAACTTACGGAAATTTCTTCTCAGTAAATAAAGTCCAACGACCAAAAATAACGACATGGGGTTATAAAAAAAAAATTATATTAAAGCAGCGTGGGCAATTTTTTCCCACAGCTGCAAAACACTGGAATGATTTACCAAAAGATGCTGTCACTGCAGACACTATCAACACATGTAAATTAGGATTTCCCAACCATCTTCATCCTATGTACCACTTTATATCTTTGTGGACAGCCACTTACCTTGATGCTCATAGGTACACAAGGCGAATACAGTAATCATCATCATCTTGCCACATTGTGAAACAATATGACGTCATGGACGGAGCAGTCTGGGTAGGTAATGCCCATTGGTCAGGCCTCACACTGACATCTCATAACATTTTAATACAACGATTGAGCGACATTGGAATATACTACTTCTTAACAGTAATCATACAACGTACATTAATATTTCACTGGAAATAACTATAAAGTGGGGCTTCCATAACCATTAAAAAATTCGTGTGTCTCATTCATGCCTGCCAACCCTACCGAGACAACACATTTAAAAGGACCCATTTAAAGATAGCATTGTTTACCTTGTGAACTTATGTGAAGGTGAACGTGTCACAACAGTGAATTAGTCACCAGCTCTGCTTATCATGATGACCAAATACGTAATAAAATGGTAAAAATTGAAGCAATATTTAACTATGAACGTTAAGAACAGCAGCATTTGACAATACTTACGTAGGTACAGACACATAAGCTGAAAAACTGGCTGACGATCTTTATTTCTTCGGATGTTATATCGCGACGATACCTACGAAATACGAAAAAATCATGTGAACAGCAAATACTTTATTTCCTTGACTAGATATTGGGAGTAAAGCGAGCGTCAACAATACCTCTATAAAAGAAAATCAAACAAAATAGTAGATCGAGACAAGTTCCTTAGAAAATCCAAACTACGTGCACGTCATTCACTGTGGTTGCCGTTAGGAAACGCACTTATATTATGATCAGCCTCACGTAATATACCTACACAGTAAAATGTTAAGCATGCTAATTCATAACTTACGAATGTTGAATATAATTGGCGCAAATACAAGAAAATGAGGAGAAAGTCGTGCTGTCGCATTCCACCTTCGGCTGCCCCTTGTGTTCATGCGTGGTTGCCGTACTCGCCACCAGGGGAACAATGCTCCGTGGCGCACGATTCAAAACAGAGTTTTTACGGAAGAAAGTTTTCTGCTTGTACCCTCGCTCGAGTAGTGAATAACCGGTTGTACTCACGACGTACCACTGACCCATCCCCAGTTGTACCTACCACCAGTGGTACGTATACCACAGGCTGGGAATCCTTCCTTTAAATCAAGATGAGGAAAATGCTACATACACTCACACCTGCATCACTACATACGCCTGCGGTGTTACCAGACTCACCCTACTCGAGGTTATAATGGGAGGGAAAAATTACCTTTAACGAGACTGTATTAGTGTTAGTACAGTCTCTCAATCCAAAGGAGTCTACCTTTCCCTGATGCTGGAAGAAGCGTAACCTTGGACTGCAAAAGTCTTTAGAAAGATCATGAGTAACAACAAGCCTCTCACAGAAGTTACTCCTGGGGTAATTATGAATAAACCATATACGTTCACTGATTAAAAATTCAGCTTCGTTTCAGATCTGCGCCTTCATCCCAGGGGAGTCCAGTGTAGGTTGGGTAGAGAACTTTACCCTTTCACAATTTTCAACATAATTTCCATGGCAGTATCCACAACACACACGTCTTAGCTTTCTTGCCTGCCACATGTTGAACCACAGGGAGTGGTGTGTAGAGAGGTGCCATCTGCTTTACTATCTGTATCTGTCAAAAAGAAATGAAATTATGACCTCAGAACACTACTTATGTCCTCTAGCAGGTAACCTCGTAAAGGACCATCAGCTCACCTGTTACCTATTCTTCCCATGTACAGCCTCTCCCTACACTTACTCCAACGCCACCCTTCCTTTATTCTTCCTCCCTCACCATCCCCCAGGCCTTTTATCCTCCATTTCCCATCATTCTCAACATCAGATGGATCTCCACCACTATCTCGGGTGCTATCATTAATTCAATTGTATTATCTCCAACACTATCATCTCCAACAACAAGTGATTGAAAAAGATTGCCATTCTACGACAAGATCACCATCAGTAACCTCTCCAACAGTAATTGACCAAATTCTCCAGCATATTCATCCTCACCACCATTATCTCTCAGTCACAAGCAAGTCCTTGCTCTGTTACCACCTCCAGCATCAGTATCGTCTCCAACATCAGTATCATCTACATCAGTATCATTTCCAACATCTGTATCGTCTACATCATTTGTGCGTTACAGGAAAGTTTCGTCCCCTTATCATTTTCAGCTTTATCTCTAACAACAACATCTTTAGAGATACGTAATTGTGCCTACCAGTTAACTCTCTCTCTCTCTCTCTCTCTCTCTCTCTCTCTCTCTCTCTCTCTCTCTCTCTCTCTCTCTCTCTCCCATGTATCTCGGGAGCATCCCACACTCCCAGGTGAGGGTGCGGGAAGTCACCATGGCAACCAGCTAAACATGGTTTGGTTTCCATTAATACTGCGTCTAGTTCCAAGAGGATGGCCGAGCCCTAGAAAAACCTTAGTATCTCCTGGAATCGGGTCTTGAACTAAAGGGGCATCAAAAACACTTATGTTGTTTGTGGAAAAGGATTCTGTAGCCACATACAGCGTAGGGCTGGATCCCTTGAATGACCATTAGCACGGAAAATTGAATACCCCAACCCCAATCAAATCATGTCTATAAGTACCAGTATCCAGTCTCTCTGCTTGAGTTACTTAGTATACTCCTGGTCTGGCTGGAACACTGGAGTGACGCTTGGAACGTATAAAACCACATTACCCTGCATGAGCATCGTAGGCACGACAATCACTACATTTCTGAAAACCTGGAACGATTTTAATATAAACTGGAACTGAATTGCGTTGCTAGAAAAACACAGCGACTTTAGAATTTGTGGCTGAAACAACAGGAATAAAAACTTTCATACCGAATCCCATTGCTAATGTTACAAGAGGTACTTCCAGTAAGTAGCTGGAACCCTGGAATAATGCTAATCAATACTGGAACCTCACCTCATTAGCAAGGGTTACCACAACTACTTCCAGCAAGTTGCTGGGTTGAGAACAGCAGTAATGTATTACAAATCTTATTGTCTGAGCAAACCCCAACTAGGTAGAGTATGTGGTTGGAAGCCTGGGATGGCGCCATTACCTTCAAGCTCGGAGTCTCATTGATTCAAGTACTGTACAACAGCGACCTGTTAAACCCGGCAGATGAACTGTGAAACACGTCATAAACACTTCTCATCAGTCGTGGTATGAAGACAATCAGCGAAATCAAGAATACCACTGAATCTCTGTGACAGCTTTAAGAACAACGTTTTTCGACACATCAGAATCTACAGAGTTTGAATAACATCAAATACAACTAAAACTAAAACTAGATTTAAAAGCACCAGGACTAAACACCAAACGAAATCTTTGAAGTGTAATACGAAGTGAAATACTGTTTAGAAACTCGACAGTTACATATGGCTTCAGGCCGGGAATTACTTCAATAAGTGTAAATGTGAAACTTGGCGATACATCATTTAAAACCTGTTCACCTATTCCAGAGTCTGAGTGAGGTCACTAACACCTGGAAACGTATCTAAAGGCAGGCAGCTGCTGGACTCCAGAGAAATTATGGAATACATACTCTGTTAATGTAGGAAATCAAAACTGGAATCACGGTAAAATAGTCTGGACTATCAGACTGACAATGCGAGACTCTGGATCGTGTCGTCTGATGGACTTAAACTGGAGGCAGAGATTATAATAAATCTGGTGGAATTCGCAGTACATTTGATACACTACTCGAGGTGCAGTTGTACACTAGTAAACTGATGGTAAACCAGTAGATATTTAGAGGTTGATGTCATATTTCTTTTGGCGAAATAGTTGAAACTTATGAACTTCCAATCGAGTTCTATGAAATTTTTAAGAGATCTACGAAATTTTGACAAAACAAATTCTCTAATCTTAAAAAGATTCATTTTCTTTTTAAGTATTTCACGTACTTCTTTGATAGCATTTGAGGGAAATCTCTCTGACCTTTAGAACAAGTAACGGTGTGGGCTACGCCTCATAAGGAGTTAGTTTTAATCGTAAGAATATGACGTTATATGAATAAAGAAAAGGTGGAGTGAAAAGACCCTTTACACCCTCTGTTCTCACAGGACTGGGCGAACTCGGCCAAAAGACCTGTTGGCTTAGGTTCCATCAGTTACTCAGTCCAGTCAGATGCAGCAGATCTCCAGTTAATTAGCACCGAGAGCCCTTTATAGACGACCAAACGATGAGCAATCAATTCCAAACAAAAAACTGAATGAAACTTTGCAAAACATTCAGAGACCAACAAGGCATCTTCTGATATGAATAAACAATTCTGAGAATAGTTCTGCAATACACGAAACCAAACGAAGTATAACTATATCAATTATATCCATAATGCAATACTTTAGAATCATATAGACTTAATAGTTTTAGCGAAAAAGGTATTCCTCAACGATCAAATCCAACAAAAATCTTCCAGTACAAGCGTACTAGTAAGTAAATGCCTTTTTTGGGCGTTGTCGTACGCAGCCTCTTCCTGGAAACGCAGCCGAGATTCCTGGAAGTGTGTGGAGGCGGGTGCAAGAGTGCTGGAAGTGTCTGGAGATGGGTGTAAGGGTGCTGGAGGTGTCTGGAATCGGGCGAAAGGATATTGAAAATGTCTGGAGGTGGGTGCAAGGATCCTGGAAATGTCTAGAGGTGGGTGCAAGGATCCTGGAAGTAATGAGGGGTGGGCGCAAGGATCATGGAATTGTCTGAATGCTGATGAAATGATCCTGGAAGTGTTTGGAGGTGGGTTCAAGGATCCTGAAGTGTTTGGATGCTGATGAAATGATCCTGGATGGTGGATGGAAGGCGGCTGGAAGTGATCTGACGACGTCTCACCACACATTTTGATGCATCTTCCATGCATACGCAAGTGCGAAACCCCATACTCTTTTCAGGAGCCTGTGTTTCCAGATACACTTTACAGACTGAGTGAATTCCAACATTAATTTTCTGATATCGAGTTATTTTGTCGAATGGTCGCTCTTGTGAAGGACTCTGGATGTTTCAAGTGGAAATACAGGACGGAGAATCCAGTGCAGAGTTAAAAGAAAAACACGACTTTCTATGAATACCATGGCTCTGATCACGCCCACTGGTACCAACATCAAAGTCGAGTCTTTATGTATGTATACATGTATACTGCTCAGTTGTCCGCCAGGTATCCATATATTGACCATCCCGAAAGCACGATGAACAGCTGGTTTGACTGCGAGCCGGCGGCTGCCCGGTCTGGGACTCGAACCTAGCCCTGCTTCACGCAGAGGGAACAACACAAGCCTTTCTCTCACTTTTACTCGATATCCTTCGAGATTTCCATCGAGCTGTGGTGCAGGTGACACATGCAAGATGGAATATAGGATTTTGCAGTTCTCGGGAGAGGTCAGTGGGAGAGAGCCAAGTGCTCGGGGCGGAGAAAGAGAAAGACCCTAAAATGATACATACGTTGAAACCCCCTTCAAGTGAAGCGTCTCTAAGCCAGCATCCACATAGTCGGTCGAGAATACGTCTTTCTTGTTCCTCTAAATCCCATCTCTGTATTTTTCACTGAACATAAAGTTCTGATTCTTGATTCATCTTACAGTTTCTGTAATGGTGAAAGTAACTGTCCTTTCTTAGATCTTTTGTTATCTTCCCAGGTGATGCTTCGAAGATTGTCAGACACAGACAACAGTCATTATGTCATTATGTAGTTTGCTTGTCTTCCTGTCCATAATCAGCTTATTGGTCGTATTTTTAAGTTCTGTAAACCTTAGGCAGAAGCTTGAAGCGAAAGAAATTTGACAAATTCCCTTATGAACGCAAGGATGAACTGCGATATGGACGGCTGGGAACACTGTTACAGAAGATCAAATATACTGGATACCATTTCAACCCCGCTCGCAGGATAAGAAAAATGGAAAACTGAATAGCAATTCACATCCAGATTTGAAGATATGTTACGAATAATCCTTTTAAATATATCAAAGAGAGACGTGAAGGTCAGCTGCTGGTTCAGCAGTGCCAAGGGCCGGGCAGGAACCAAGGTCAGTGTGGAGGCAGCGTCTTGCGTCTGTGGTCACCTTACTCCACCACAACAATGACTGTGTCACTGTTTTCATCAATTAATCCGCAAGAAATTCATCATCATGATTACCATCTGATACGATAGATAACAACAAAAGTGGATACTACAGGTGCAAAAGTGATGATATATTGGAAGATGAAGCAGCGAGAACGGTACATTAAACGATACAGCTGCAGTAAAGATGCAGCTGCACTGTCAACACAAAGAAACTTCTTCGTCTTTTTCATAATTCTATTCCAACGAAAATGTAGAGAGGGGCAAACAGCGTCGGTCTGTCAAAAACGGATTGATATAGAAATGCTTTCTATTTCTACCCACGAGGCAGGCAGGGGGAGGGGAGGGTGTGGGGAAGGAGAGAGGAGAGGGAGGAGAGTTGAGACTGTTGCCATGACGACAGGGACGCCAATAAAAGCCATGAACACACTGAAGCTTTGGTGCAGACAGGTTTCTAACCCGAACCATCTACGGAGCACAAGACATTTGAAAAGAAACCGCATCATATTCTCTGTTCTCTAGCACCAATTAACAGAGAGTCCATAGAAAACAGAGTGTCCAGAAATCATGGATAGAAGCGAGAGGGGAATTTCCAGTGGATTGTTGGTTACCACAGCCACCCAATGTGTGAGATGTTATACTATACAGCTGTAACACTGCAGGTGTCGAACCTGTGATTGCCACAGACAGATTGTGTTTGGAAGTCTATTGCACAGCGGTGATCCTCTCTCTCTCTCTCTCTCTCTCTCTCTCTCTCTCTCTCTCTCTCTCTCTCTCTCTCTGTGTCTC
>JAUTXX010536670.1:0-10801 GCA_032273605.1 Panulirus laevicauda | reverse complement strand
TGAAATCCCAAGTTTATGAATAAAGATGCAAACTGAAGTCTGAGATAACGATAAACCTATTGAAGAAATGGAAGTGGATAGATTATCTGATAAAATTAGTAAGGCCTATCAAATAGGTAGCAAGGTAGCAAACCCTCCCCAAAGAGCTGGGTGTCCCTACCCTTTGCCAGTCTGTAGGAATGTGGTTTGAAAACCTAATTCTGGAGAATCATTTTCCAAAAAAGGTACATATTTGTAATTTTTGGAAGAAACAAATACTAATAATATATACTGATAAACACAAAAAATAAAGCAAATGCTCTGAGGCTTTATTTAATCACTCCGACTTAGGTAGTAAATCACTATGTGATCAGACTTCAGAGTATGGATAAAACATACCACATAATACATAAGATGAGGAGAAAGAATACTGCCCACAGATCTTCTGTACGTCACATAGAACAAATAAGAGTGAACCTGACAAAACTTTTACAGAAAGATTAGAAAATATGTATATTTATCTATTATCCTTGATCGCCCTTTCCTGCAACAGCGTGATAATGCCAGGAAACAGACAAAGAATGGCCCATCCACTCATATACACATAAACAGATAAACGCACATACACGCACATATACACATATAAATACATACACATACACACACATACATATTCATACTGGCTTACCGTCATCCATTCCTGGCGCTACCCTGTCCTGCAGGAAACAGCATTGCTACCCCCTGCTAGCACCAGGAAAACAGACAAAAAAGGCCACATTCGTTCACCCTCAGTCTCTAGCTGTCAAGTGTAATGCAACAAAGCCACAGCTCCCTATCCACATCCTGACTTCACATACCTTCCCATGGTTTATCCCAGACGTTTCACATGCTCTGGTTCAGTCCAATGACAGCACAAAGGAGCAAGCGAGAAATTTAGCTATCATGAAACAAAAAAGTTTATGCCTGAGAAAAGATAGATGCTTCATGAAGCCAAGCTATATGATCTGATGGTATAGCATCTTGGTCTCTGTAAGGAAACTTTCAATTTGGTTAACATTTCAAAACTGCTGGTCATATTCCCATGATCTTTATACTTCAAGAAATGTCTAATTTGTTCCTTATGAAAGATCATCAAAATATTGCAGGAATTCATGAACACTATAGTTCATGAACTTATAAGGGATGTAACTAATAGATGTTTAATTCTTTGATTTGATGTTTAGATGGAGGCAATATATGTTGAAAATGTATTCAAAATGTTCTTGCACAGAAAATGGAAAAATCAGTAATATGGGACTGATTTACATTCAATTATCACTCATTAAAGAAAAACTTTTCCTCAAAATTTTGTGCAACCATACAGAGACAGCTCTTCCAGTAAGGTGAACTCAAAGTAGAAAATTAAGCAAAAAGGCATTAGTACAGCTGCTTTAACTGGAGTATTGAGAATCCGTTATATATTATGTCTATATCAAGAGTTAATTCATGCTTAGAAAGCATATTTAAGTTCTTGCAACTTTAACCTACCATACTGTATGTACCTCATATCTACCCATGGGCACTTCTCGAGGCTGTATGATGGAGGTTGGGTTCCAAAAGATGCATGCCTCTTTGCACCACCTACCCATGTAAATGGGAATGAAATTGATGATATATGGGGGTTTTACTTTTGGTAAAATTCGTATTATTATCACAGAGTAATACACAAACACTAATCTAAGGAATTTCATAATAACAAATAATATGTTTGGTCAATTCATGACTTATCGTAAGATATATTACCTCAGTCCGAACTTTGTTCAAAAGTTACTAACAGACTGGTTTACCTCATATTTGGCAACCAAGTAGCTAAGTTACTTGTTAACATTATTTGCATTAACTTGTACACTGAATTTCAAAAACATTTCATTACACTGTGAACAACTAAAGGAATTCATTATGGTTTTCATGAGAGCAAGTCTAAAATGTTCTTCATATTACATTTTTGTTTCATTAATAGTTCATACTTCATAAAACATTATAGGTTCTCAAAAAGCATTCAGCATAACACCATTTAAATAAATAAAACCTTAATTCTTAACTGTCCATTATATTAATATAAAAATATGGGAAAATGTTTAATATAATCCTACACTGTACAAAGTGAACATGTATTTTTATCTTTTTATGTGCTAACGTGCTGAGGTGGGAAAAGCCATTTTTTTTCTATACTGCATGCTGGAGGGCAGACTAGATACTGGAAGATTTTAATGCCTCTCATTCATGTAAGCATTAAAACTGACATGATCAATTTTTCAACTTAAACATAGGATGACCTCTGTAAAATCTTTGGGTGTTAAAGTACGCTATCTAATATGAACAGTAACTATGGCTTCTCAAGATTATTAGCTGTTGCCACTCCTCTTTATATGGATGAAATGGAAAATGGATATACATGTAATCTTCTTACTAATTTCCTAACAATCTATAAACAGCTCAAGATGTTCAAACTCTACTCCATGTACAATATAGAGAAAATATTGACTCATGAAAAAAAGTGATATGAATTGTTTGTAAGTTAATATCTGACATTTGTAGTTCAGAAGATCAGGTATCTACTTATTTGCAGTTCTTTGGACTGCATGAGAGACATCAATCAAAATCCCATAAATATGTTACTACTTTCTTATAAAATATCATGAATTAACCGTACTGCAAACTTCAGAGTAACAAATGCCAGCAAACTATTAAGTCTTTTTATAATTCTTTTGAATGCCATAGCATCCTACCTACTACTAACATTTCTTACCTTTCAAGGATTTCCACCAAAATGCTCACCAAACCCTTCCATTCTTGGAACCATATTTAAAACACTATGTGTGTATATATTTTCAATAGATTACATATATTGCCATGTATCTAACTATTTCTTATTTAATGGATAATATGATTATCCAGCTGAATTGAGAACTTCTGAGGGTACCAGCTGCCGTGCTAACCAGTCTAGACCCTGGTGTAAACCACTACCAGATTGAGCATCACAGGGTTGGATGTGCCAGGAGCGTCCAAGACACAGCTTGTGCACTCCCAAACTATCTGTCAAGGCTGCCATTCCTAGTGCTCGTTCACAGTTCTGTTGATAAACATGGGTAAGAATTTATTATAAACTTATATGCTGAATATGGAATGAATTAATCCAGTACTTGCTTTAATGAGATTCCCCCATGAAATGGTTTAAATCAAGGTATGATATCTATTCCAAAAATATTTTACTCCAAAGTAGTAAAATAAAGGGATAAAATCTTAGATCTTAAAATAAATTGATGCTTGTGTTTTTATGGAATAAACGAAAAAAATACAGACTGATCTAAGAAAAGATACTTAAGGTAATGACCCTAATAGTATATCTTAATGTCAGTATATTTAAAGGATACAGTGTTCATGGCCATATGTACTTACTAGTCACTGGTTATTCATTGAAAAAGGAAGGAGAGAGGGGCAAAATCTTCCTTCTAAGAACTCTATGCTTATCCTCATGGGTAGAAGATATGTAAGTGAGTTGTGATGGCTGATCTATAGTCTATTAATCAGCCTCTAAAACCAATAAAACTTAGTAGCTTGCCTCTTTGTTCGCAAAGATGAGAAGTGAAGCTTCCTTTAATTCTCGTTCAGTCATGAGCTTTGTAAGCTCTGACTGAGCTTCAGGAAGTCTATCAACATCTGTAGCATCTACAACAAAAATTATAGCTTGGGTATTGAAGTAGTAGTGTCGCCAAAGAGGTCGCAGCTTTGGCTGACCTCCAACATCCCATACAGTGAACTGTCAAAGAAATAATTTATGAATAACTGTATCTCACCATTTACATCTTGTGATTCAAGAAATTTCACATATTCATTTTTCTGTATTTATGGGGAAGGAACCTGATGAATATGGTGGATGGAGTGAGATGCGGGTGAAATTTTTGGTGCCCTTGGGTGAGGTATTTCAATGAGCAAATGTATAATTATTTCATAAGGCTCTCAGCACTTTGTTAAAAACTGTGTAGACCAATTACTTTTCTCCATATTACCAGGTAATGTGAATTGTCAGTTGAGAAAATTACAAAAAAAGACAGGAAATCCAGCATCTAATCATATTTGTAATGCATTTTTCTTTAACTCTTCCAACCAACATATGACATGCCATAAACACAATCAGCAATGCAATCTGAGTTTATAAACTCAATACTGCTGATGGCATTACATATCTTAAAACAAAGCCACTAGTTCTGATGTCCATTCCATACTGTATATATCCATTTACTTATGTTTTTTGGTTCCAATAAGAGTTTGAAAAATAAATACAGTAAATGCAGACACAGAATAGTTCAAAGAACTATGATGAAATAAATACAATGTATTCCCTGCAAATCTTGAAAAAGGTTAAGAGGGAGGTTGAGGAGCCATCTTTGTTAGCTGTTATCATTAGGTTTGAAGCATACAGCCTTTCATATCAGTGATGAAGGTTGTGCATACACAAGTGGTGGCAAGAAAGGTAGTTACAAATAAGTGACAAGAATAATGATGAAATTCATGAGTCATGAACAAGGGTGACAGACAAAAAGGTCCTGAATTTATTCTGACACTGCATAAAGCAATTCCACTTAATCTGAACCAGAAGCTAACACTTCTTATACTATACATAATTGTTGTTTCCCACATCAGCGAAGTAGCACCAGGAAACAGACAAAGAATGGCCCATCCACTAATACACACACACACACACATCCAGGCCCCACAAAACTTTCCATGGTTTACCCCAGACACTTCACATGCCCTGGTTCAATCCACTGACAGTACGTCGACCGCGGTATACCACATCGTTCCAGTTCACTCTGTTCCATGCAAGCCTCTCTCCCTCCTGTATGTTCAGGCCTCAATCGCTCAAAATCTATTTCACTCCATCCTTCCACCTCTAATTCAGTCTCCCGCTTCTCCTTGTTCCCTCCACCTCTGACACATAAATCCTCTTCGTCAATCTTTCCTTACATACAGCCATTACTGCTTGTAACAGCAGCCTACACATTGTTTCCATACACTGCAGCCTAATTCTTTCTATCTACTTGTAGAAGTGTCAAAGGAGTCTGTAAGATACCTGCAGGCTCATTTTACATAACTATTTTGAAATATTATCACTCTTAAAAGTTACTAGATTTTACTGATAAACCTTTAATAATCAACTGTTTTTGACTAATACACTATCAGAAATACCATGCATGTCACTACATATGACTACAAATACTCCACCAGTAATTCATACACCTGGAGGTGAAGCATACATAAACAATATCTCACCAGGCAGAGTTGTATATCATTGAATTAAAAAAAATATGTTCTAGTTAATCATAATAAGAAACTTAAGGAGATATTCTTTTTCAGAATATTTGAGACTATCCCACACAGAGTGCACCTTTAATATCAACATTGCTGCAGTAAAAGGTTAACTTAATTCAATTATAAGAAAGCTGCAAAACAATACAGAACTATACAAAATCAATTATTCACCATGTCTGAGAAGAACCTACCTTGAAGTTTTTGTACTCAATGGTTTCCACATTGAAACCGATTGTAGGTATTGTTGACACAAATTCATCCTGTTTCAGTTTGAATAGAATAGATGTCTTCCCTGCACCATCTAGACCAAGAGTTACAACACGCATTTCTATTCTGGCTCCAATATGAATACGATTATCCTGATGAATACAGCAAATTTAACATGAGATAGCAGAAAATAATATCTCTATTCAACAAGGTTTATCATATATATCAATGTGGCACTGATGTTAAATAAAAACAAAATAACCGCAAGGTCTTACAACTGCTTCACCTCTTGTTCTACAAAGACAAGTAAACTTTGTGTAAGATTTATGAATGCAATCAAGAAAGAAAATTGTACAAGTCAGACATAAATATGAAAAAGTTGCATGATCATGGCTAAAACAAAAGTTTAACTAGCCGGCTCACTCACACACCTCACTCTTTGTAACTAGATTTTCCTGTGGTGAATGCCGTGCACCAGCTCTGCCTTCTGGCAAGATGGTAGGACCACTAGATAAAGTAGTAGTAGGCACAAGCATTAGGAAAAAGTATGTAGGAATATTATGTAAGAGCATTAGGAAGAAATAGTTGGTTAGAACATTATACAGGAATATAAGGAAGACACATTAGGTAGAAGTAGTTGATTGGAACATTAGGTAGCAGCCACTGGAAACACTAAACTAGAGTTCCCCTTCTGCCAGTGCAATGCTAAGATTGAGGCACTAAAGGATAAGAGGTGGAAATGGAGTTCACCAGTTATGGAGAATCTTTCGCTGTACCCACTTCCTTGAGGGAGCTCCTGAAGGGAACGGACATCAGAGATAGATAGATAAGACAGACTGTGCAATATCAAGTTCAAGAGAAAGAAAGAAATAAGACCTGCATGCCCTATCCTCTTATCTTAAGCTATGTGTCAAACACATCCCTGCCTCCCATTTACTCACCACTCCAAGAGACCAATACAAGATAGTCTAGCTACTTGTTTGTGCTTTTTCTTTCATATATCAGTTTATATATGTATAGATGACTTAATTTTTTTGCACATAATGATTTGATTTCTAAGCAAATGTACATCACTATTCAGGGGTGTAAGTGTTTGTTAAGTCCTAAATATCAGTACTTCCACATTTTTTTATTTCATACTTGCTTTGCTACTTCCTAACTACTTCAAAAGTATGGAGAGTTTTCTTATATATTTTCATTAAAAATAATTCAGGTGAAACAACTGCCACACTGTACAAACACTACCATATTCCATACTCACCTTCGTAAAGGTAATTGGTATGGAAGGATCTGGAGCTAGAGATGCTAGCTGCGCCAACTGCTGCTCTTGAGAAGTAACATGAGCAAGTCGACCAGAGAGATCACGTGAGGCCATGATTAACCTACCGTCATCTTGCTGAATGGCCCGCTCTCCATCAACAACAACAGCAACCATCTGTCAAAAATTAAGAGATAATAATTACCATACACTCCAATATAGATACTATAAACATATAAATAATATAACATAAAATGTTATAACATGTCTTCCACATCATATCAATCATAAGTCTTTGTCAACATATAAAGCAGCTAACAGCTTTCAATAAATCACCTACCTCTTGCCCAGTTAAGAAAAAATAACAAGATGATATATGTAATGCTCTAACTTCTCAACCTTAAGAAACGGGTTTGACCTTGGAATTAAACAGCTAAAGTAGAATTGTACTTATCATGGTATGTTTTAAACTGGTTACTGTTTCATGGCAAGGTCTTGAATCAACAAACACTTTCTTACCTTAAGAGATAAGCACCTCATGGGAAAACATAAGATAAGATGATAAAAGAACCAGCATCTACCTGTGACAAGAGTGTGGTCATATCCTCTTGCTGCTGACGTATAGAACACAACCTCTCACGAATGTGTGCATCCAAAACAGTTATTGCCTGTGTTTCCTGCCGATTAAGCTGTTCTCTTAACTGTGCAAAGTACTGTCTCACACGTGCTCTCGCCTCCTCTGCAGTTCCACCTGCATCCACATCTGATGATCCACTATCATTTGCAGAACCTTCTAACTGTCGGGCTACACTCTCTGGTGAGTTTAGGAAAGGATATAACATATGGGGAAAACAATGCTGAAAGACAACAGTAATATGAGTCAACTAGAAAACTCCCTACTAGTAAATCTTACAAATATGTAGGTTTTGAAGGATGCAAAACCATTCTCACCAGTAGGAGCCAAATGAGCATCTTGAGAGAGCACTTACTAGACTAGAGGTTAAAATATGATGTTATCTCAAAAAATGTACCATTTCTGTGTGGATTGCCCTTCCCCAACTATCACAAAAAATAAGAAGCTGGGAGATGTTTGTTCATGAGACAATAGCCATGAAGCAACCGGCCTAAGAGGTATTAGAGCACAGAGTGAAGTGGCACCATGCTAATACCCAACCCTATTCATTAACTGACTACAGGTGTACATGCAGAGGACCTTTTATGGCAAAAAAAAAACTTTCTCAAAGAGGAAATAAGGAAGAGATGATGAAAACAAATATATGCTCAAACATCTCTGCCTATGTTGGAAAAATGGGTTTTCTACCCGCATAACCTAAATCTACAATCTAAATCTAAAATGTGAGTAGAGTGGTTGATAATCTGATCCAGATTACTGAAAATGAAAAACATGAGAACTTAACCCCTAATCTGTGTGGCAGAATTTCAACTATTTCCTATACTAGAGTTTACAATAACAACTACACAGAGGACCTCAGTTTATGGGTAAGATATCACAGCCTTGTGGCAAAAATTAAGACAATATCTTACTTTGTTGAGAATAGTTGGCAAAACAGGAAAACAGTAATAGTTGAGAGAATAGACTTAAGCCAGATGATGTAATGATTTGGAGATTCATGATACAAAAAAAGAGCAAAAACCCTTCCTCTGAAGCTGGATCATGAATAAACAGTGCAGCTGTAGGTATGAGAGGGATTATTGAAATTGTTATCAGACAGCTGAGTCTCTAAAAGGAGTATAAACATCCAAATGGTGTTTAACAGCAGAAATGTTTGAAGGAAACTGACAAATGTTGGTGAAATGACTGAGAAAAAGTTTTTGTTCAAATGACAAAAAACTTGGTCCACAATTCTCAGATTATTTTGTTATAAACTATCAACAGAGTAGCAGACAATTACAGTACTTTTTTCTTGATTGTACTTCAAAGACCATTCTAAGTCAACAAACATACTACTTGGACATCCCTTAAATATATATGAAACAAATTCAAAGTAAAGGAAAATCTTGAATTTCTCTTCTTTTCTGTGTTTCTGCAGAGTACTCACCAAGTTTATGAGCTGAATCAGTGAGTTCCTGAGCTACTCTCTTTATGTGTTGTATGGCTGTGCCGATGGTTGAACGAATCCTCTCAGCTTCCTGTTCCAGTAAGATATGCTGCAAAATGCAGAATAAACTATTTCAAAATGCAGACTGTGTCAAAGCCCTTTAGCAGCTTAAAAACTTGACTTATCTTGGCAGCTTACAAAACTGCCACATAGGCCTCTTCACAGCTTAAAAATTGCTGCTAGTCTAGTATCAATAACAGTTTAGTCTTGTAATCTTTGACAATTCATATGTGAGTACGTGAGCATGGCTGTTATTGTGCATGTAACAGGCCAGAGAAGGAATTTTCCAGAAATCCTTCAATGACATCTGTTTGCTCCCTCTTCATTTCAAATTCTCAATCAAGGTTCCTTTCTTTTGTTCTTAATGTGCTTAATGTTCTGAGTAATAAATCAAACAGAAATTCAGAGCAAAAATATTACCTTGAATGAGATAAAGCATTTTTGCCTCAACTGGATCATTTACATATGAGATGATCAACTAGTTAAAGTGATTGAAAGTAGGACAAAACCATAAATTACTTTACGAAAACTTAAAAGATTTTTAATTCAATCCAATGATAACGCTGTTTGCGTCTGCTCATTTACATGAGAAGTTTGCTGATTTCCTCTTTGAAAATCTAACATGCCTTGCAAATTTTGCTAAACAAATCTGCAAGTTTCTGACATCTTCCACTATAAAAAACAGCCTGCAAAGGTCCTAACCATCTGTTGCCATTCAAATTTCTTTGTATATGGCTGCTGAAATTCAATGTGTGTAAATTTCCCTCCCCATGCTATACAAATAGGTAATTACACAGTATCTCTCTCAGAATCCTATGTACTCTACCTTATGTTTTGTATGTTTGTAGTCTTTGCAAATGAAGCACATTAGAGGAGCAGATTGGCAGTCTTCTTCTAGACACACAAACTCAACTGGGTGAAAAGAATGATCGGCACATCTTGGTTTCTCACGAGGTTTTTCTGTAACAAAAAATTAGAAACATGAAAAACCTCTTTCTTTTTTGTGACTAATGACTTCATCCACGAGAAATGCCACACTAACTACAAGCTGATTCAGTCTGACTGATGTAACCATATATCCTGTGAAAACCAATACACAATTGTAAACAAATCCACTAAAGTTATACGTCCGGGGGGTACAGTATCAATCCTTCCACTGTGCTGTACAATGCTGTCATTCATCTGGACAAGGGCAAAATATTCAAACAGCTGTATGAACATCACTCGGGAGAAGAAAGCTTTCATACTTTAAAAATGAGATCCTATGCATTTTAAAACTGAGATTCATCGAATCATCAGAAATATGCCACACATATGACAGTGAGCAAGCCAGCGAGGATAGTGTAGAAGTCTGATTGCTATCAGTCATATGAAAAGGTTTAATTATGAGGACAAACTTTAGTCTTAATATTGCAAAAAGAAAAAAATAACTGCTGGTGCTGTCACAAGTAAGATTAAGCTCTCACTCTTTGATATAAAGGAAGGCTCCCAGTGTTCATGAATGCAAATTTAGAAACAAAAATATCATTCACTGATTTCTAATATTCCAGATGATAGGGAAATGTTTTCAGACTGAGATGATAATTCCAAGATATGATACCCTACTGTCCAATAACATTTCTCAATAGTATAGAGCTGCAGTCCATGACAAGTGGTCACGGATAAAAAAAAAAAAATGCTTGTGATGCTGGAATTGTCACAATTGCTAATAACTTGCCAACCTCTCTGCCTTCTCAGAGAGAGAGAGAGAGAGAGAGAGAGAGAGAGAGAGAGAGAGAGATTATTTATTTATCTTATTGCGCCAAAGTGTCAGACAGATTAACATAAAGTGGTAACATCTCCATGAAATCATGTGACAATAAATATACATAAAATTACATATACT